>AZAH01000008.1:0-45188 GCA_000710315.1 Eremothecium coryli CBS 5749
CAAGCTAGCACGTGACTCTGACTAGACGCCCTTTGACATTCGAGGCTAAATTGAGTTACAAGATCGAAATTTGCTTAGGCAAAAATACAACAATACCGAGGGAGTAAGCCAATTTATATAAACAACATTAAGCCAAAATGTTACGAGGTCGTGTCAGTAAGATCCACTATAAAGCAGCTGAATACCCCCATGAAGATATTCGACCTTTGCAAAGTAATGAGAAATTCTTGTACATCAAGCATGACGATTATCACCATTCCACAGGAATCGCGGGTATTCTAACATACCCCAAGTCACTCGCTCTAAAGAACTTGAAGGAGAGACTAAGAAATCAAGATAAATACCAATTGCCATTGCAAAGGCTTGTTCTCTTATTACATGGGCATCGTGAGCACAAGAACTCCACTTATCAGCCTATGTTGGCAGAAAAACTCTCTGAATTGGGTTATTATATCCTCCGGATTGATTTCAGAGGTATCGGTGATTCAGAAGCAATCATAGATGAACATAGAGGTCGTTCGCTAAAGCAAGATGTTGAAGATATAAAAGCTGTCTACGAATTTGCTATTGGTGATGCATGCATCGAGATGATTGGCCATAGACTATCTTTGGATACTATTGTTTCTCATTCAAGAGGCACACCTTGCATGTTTGAGTTTGCCAGAAAACATAATGTCACAAACTTAGTGAACTGCGCAGGAAGATACGATTCGGCCGGCTTTTTGGAAAAAATTACTGCAATGTATCCCTCGTGGAAAGAGGAAAAGGGGTTTAAATGTACAGTCCTGAGATATGGACAGCTGCAAGATATCTGGGTTCCCGAAACGGAAATATTAAGTTATGGAACTATTAACACTTGCAGCTTTGCAAATATCAGAGAGGAGACTTCAGTCATGAGCATTTATGGTGTTAAAGACGAGGTTATTCCTATCTCTGCTGCCAGCAAATATGCTAACCTTTTTTCAGGGAGACACACTCTTCAGATAATTCCCGATGCTGACCATGACTTCTACGGTTCGATTGCTGATGCTGATAACAAGGATCTACCTATCAAGAAAGGTAAAATCTGCTACCATTCTATATTGGTGGAAAAAGTCTGTTCTTTTTTGAGTACTGAAGCTCAGGCGAGGAGATTTTATCAGTTAAACCAATACATAAAGTTTCCAGCCCCACCTTTTGTTGTCCAACGTTGGCCTTTGCCACACAGTTACTCTGCAATATCCAATTTTCGTGATATCGGGGGCTACGAAACAGAATCTGGGCTGCGTGTAAAACATGGAATTCTTTATAGATGTGCCAACCCCTGTGAAGCTAAGGAAGAAGTCGTCCAGTATATGAACTCGGCCCTGCACATAAAAATGGTGTACGATCTACGCGCCACGAAAGAGTCAGCTGAAGGGGGTACCATTAATGGTATCCCTGTTAAAAATATCCCATTCAATGGTGACCAACACATGTCGCCTCAAGAACTAGCCCAACATTATCAGCAATTGTTCATATCGCCATATTTCTTCCCTTTTGTCTATGCCGAAATGTTAAGGAACAGCCAAAAGAGCGTCAGCAAATTCTTTGAAGATATAGTATGTGGCAAAATAAGAGAAAACAGCGCTGCTATCTTTCATTGCACTGCAGGAAAAGATCGTACGGGCTTGTTAACGATGCTTTTGTTGGGTATCTTAGGCGTGAGCCCAGACACTATCGCGCACGAATACGAGCTAACAACAGTCGGTTTGCGTACAGAACAGAAGCTTTATGATATGTTGGACATCAACAATGCCAACTTCTTCTCTATGCTAGGGCCAAATGGAGAAGAGCTCGCAGCAGAATATAATTTGACGCCATTTAAGATGAGAGAGAATGTTCTCTCTTCAACCTACGAGGCTATGAGAATGACAATCGACGAGTTCTTAAAAGCCAATGGTTCTTTTGAGAGGTACTTTGAAGAAACTCTAGGCTTTACAATGATTGAGATTGAAGCTATTAGAAGTACCTTACTTTGTTAGCTTTTATTATTATGCGACAATACCGGCGTTAGCTGGTGTTTTTTAATACACTAAGCCGGGTAAGATCCGTTTGTTTTACGAAAAATCAAACCCCTTCATCAATGAAAGTATGTTAATGTTTACCATAAGCACCGAAAATATTGTAGCCCTCTTTTCACTAGTATTGGTAGAGAAGTCGGTACCTGAGCAAAACAACTAGTGCACACGCTTAGTTGCTGTTTTGTCTTCTCGTAAGGACTTATTTTCCATTGCTTGGATATAGCTCTCAAAAGAAGTTGTCCCACGTCGTATTGCTGTTACTTCAAATATATGCTTTTCAACCGCCCGTTGAATAGGTACCTTCTTCTATCATATCAATATTGAGACTACAATTATATTAAACATGCCTTCTTCTCCTGCTATGTCTTCAACTCAGATATATTCAGCGAAGTACTCCGGGGTTGAAGTTTATGAGCTTATACATCCTACTGGTTCCATCATGAAGAGGAAGGCGGATGACTGGGTAAATGCGACACATATATTAAAAGCAGCAAAGTTTGCTAAAGCAAGAAGAACGAGGATTTTAGAGAAGGAGGTGATAAAAGACACACATGAAAAGGTGCAAGGTGGTTTTGGTAAGTACCAGGGGACGTGGGTACCTTTAGACATAGCAAGGCGCTTAGCGCAGAAGTTTGGTGTATTGGATGAGCTGAGCTCACTATTTGACTTTACTCAACGTGATGGCTCTGCAACTCCACCCCAGGCACCAAAACATCATCATGCTTCTAGATCAGATTCGCTGAAAAAGCGCACCACAAAAACACCTCCCATCGGAGCAAATACTCTAAGTGATGTTGCAGTTCCCAGGCGAAGAGGTAGGCCGCCACGTAATAAGAAGCTGTATGAAGAATCGCATGCTGAATCTGATACCTTAAAACGTTCACAAAGTGATATGAGCGGTTTCCCTAGACCAGCAATACCAATATCTAGTATCTCATCAAATCACTTACCTATGATCCGCTCTGCTTCACAAGATATCATTGGTATGGATGCACAAGTTATGAGCGGAAGGCAACGTAAGGACACCTATACCCCACAAAAATACGAGGAACTAGATATAGAAGATGGGCTGTCAAGTGATGTAGAAGTTAATATGATGTCTCAACATCATAATCGTATCCCTATGAATTCTGCAATAATGCCTGGGAAGGAAGAACCGGTTTCTTCTTCTTCTTCCTTACCTTCATCACCGAGCGACTTTTCTGCTCCTATTCCGTTCGACAACCAACGAGTTGGTAGTGCAACATCTCCGATGCTCCCGCGGTATGCAATACAATCTCGTCCACAGTCATCAGAATTTGATCAGAAGACTAATGATTACTTAACTAAATTGATTGACTACTTTATTAATTCAGAGCTTCAAACTTCCAACAATGTCCCGATTGAACTTTTGAGTCCTCCACATGCCACGCCGTACATAGACGCATGGATTGATTCTGAACACCACACGGCATTTCATTGGGCCTGTGCTATGGGTAATCTTCCCATTGTAGAAGCTCTTTTACAAGCTGGATCTAATTATCGTACCGTGAACCTTGCTGGTGAAACGCCGCTAATGCGCGCTTCGATGTTTCATAATAGTTATACAAAACGGACATACCCCCGAATCTTCCAGCTCCTTCAAGAAACCGTCTTTGATGTAGACAACCATTCGCAGACAGTTTTGCATCACATAGTCAAACGTCGGTCTAATACTCATTCTGCTTTATATTATTTGGATGTTCTACTCTCGAAAATGAAGGATTTCTCACCACAATATCGAATTGAAGGTCTACTTAATGCACAGGATGATAAAGGGAATACTACCTTACACATTGCAGCGATGAATGGTGATAAGAAATTCTTCCATACACTTTTAGGAAACGGAGCTTTGAGCACAATAAAAAATAACGATGGCTTTACAGCAGATGAAGTAATGAATAGATTTGTTAAAGTTGGTTCGCCAACTTTTAATGGCTATACCCAACAGCAAGCAAATATGGAGACGGTTTGGTCAGGTTCCAACACAGGTTCAGTTGTTTCAACTTTCCCGGCTGCGTCAGCAAATTCATTGTCATCGTTCTTGCCAAAAAATGACATTTATCCTTCAACTGTGGCTACTAGAATATCAAGAGCTATACCCGAAGTCGTTAATCTAATGAAGGATACAGCAGAATCCTATCAAAAATTGTATCAAGATCGACTGCATGAACTGCAGGAGATGAAAAAGATGCTAAAAACTATTTCTAATACAGTGGCAGCAGTGGACGTAAAGATTCTGGAGACTTTAAATATAAAGGATTTCGAACATGTCGGAGATGAAATGGAAAAAGTACGGAAGTATAATCTCGATTTACAAAACGAATTCGCAAGGAAACAGAAGCTCCTCATTAGTATCTTGGAAAAGGGACAAAGAGTGCAGCTGCAAACACTGCTAAAAGATGCAGAAAAGGAGATAGATCGTAAAGATGGAGATCCTCATGTCCAAACGGGGTTTTATAATACTGAGGAGTATGTAAATAATATTAAGATGTTGACCCTACTACAGTTGCGAAGGAAAGCTAAAAGGAAGCAGATGTTGGATTTACTTTGTGGGAATAATAAAGTCCACAAATTTAGGAAGATGATATCGCAGGGAACAGATATGGAGTTAGACGAGGTCGACAACTTCTTGGATGTTATATTACAACAGCTAAATGATGAGAAACAAGGGTAACTATTTTGGCAACATACTCTCGGAAATTTATAATATTACTTAAATAAAAGGTCGTAATACGATTCACCTATCGCAACAGCACAAGTGATATGCATTTATTGGAATAAAGTTACACAAATTGTGCATCTGTGCACATGCACGCCTTGTCGATATATTTTGATTCCTGTACGTACCCAAGCAACGAAGGTGAGCTGCGCGAGACATAATAACAGTACCAGGTGATATGATTAGAAGTGAGAAAGTGCTGCACCAAGTAGAGTTGAATATAAAAGTTCGTAAAGTTATGAGAAAGGCCATAAAGTAAAAAAATCAAATGCGACAGGAGCAAACCTCTAAAAGCTTAAAAGTACAAATTTTAAGACCAAGTTGCAAGGGCCAAATAGATTCGTGGGTATCGTTGTGTTAAGGCTCCCAAAGATCCTCCAGATGGGAAGTGAATAACGTAACATAACGGGGATTAACTACAACTATCCTTCTAGAAGCACACAAAAATCAAGAACTACTTTTGATAGGCGTAACTCACATGATAATGGCCTCCTTTGGCACATTAGCAGAGATGGACTTGTGTGGTAGAACCTTACCTCCGTTCACGTAAACCTCATCTTTGACTTCAACGTCGTCACCTAATACGGAAACACCCTCCAAACGACACCACTCGCCAATAGTTGAGTTCCAGCCAACAATTGTTGACTTGACCAAGGAATGAGCGTTGATAGTAGAGTCAGACAAAACAACAGACCTAGTAATTCTAACACCATCGCCGATCTTGACATGTGGCCCAATAACAACATCTGGGCCCACTTTAGCGGTAGGGGCAATGGTAGCAGATGGGTCCACAATAACGTTTCCGACAATGTTGTCACCCTTAGCTAATAAAGATGGACGGCTCTTTGCAAGAGAATTCAAGTACAGAACAGTACCGGCTAAAAAGTCCTTAGGTTGACCAACATCCATCCAGTATCCGTCCAAGTCGAACGAATACAAAGATTTTTGTTCCACGAGGATTGGGAAAGTCTCCTTCTCAATCGAAGTTGGCTTCAACTCGATAAGATCGATCACTTCTGGGTTTAGAATATACAAACCAGCGTTAATTCTGTTACCGACAAACTCAACAGGCTTCTCAACAAATCTGTCGATCAAGTTAGGTGTGGCGATATCGTGCACAATTACACCGTATTTGGAAGGTTCGTCCACCTTGGTGGCAACAATGGTACCTTTGCCACCGTGCGCTCTATGGAACTCTGCTAGCTCCTTGAATGGATAATCACAGATAACATCCGAGTTCAAAACAAAGAAAGGGGAGTTGTCCTTCTTCAAAACCTTCTCGGCCAACTTCAAGGGACCAGCAGTACCCAAAGGTTCCGTCTCAACAGAAAAGGTGATAGACACACCATACTCCTTCTCGTACTTCTTCAAAGTCTCGACCATCACTTCTGGTCTGTAGTTAACGGCCAAAACGATGTCGGTAACACCAGCCGCCGCCAAAGCCTCAATTTGGTGCAAAATCATTGGTCTGTTGCCAAACTCGACAAGCGGCTTTGGCACAGTCAATGTCAAAGGTCTTAATCTTGTACCATAACCTCCAACTAGAATTAAACCTTTCATGATGTTATTATTATTTTAAATGTATAGCAATACTATGCTTTTGTCCTCAGTTCTTATTAGTAGTGTGCTATTAAGGTGGAAAAACCTAAATACCTTCTGTTTTATGTGAGAAGTTAGAAATATTTTCAAAACAGAAATTTTAAAAATAAGCCCTGAAATATCTCAATGCCGCATGATATGAGTAGTGTCTACATCTACAATAGAAGATTTCATAATTATATTAACATAGCGTGTTGTTGTACCGTTAATTACTACTAGTTAAGCTGGAAGAGCCTAGATTACCCTGCATTCCTGTTTTGTATTTACTATGTAACATATGTATAGATGAACGAGTATTTAACGCTTAGCCCTTGAGAAAGAAGATGCGCATCTTGGAAGGCTAGACCCAAGTAAGGTAGATAAGACAGTTTAAGAATAGCAGTAGTAACAAGTGGGCTCACAAACGGTAGTGGAGAGAAGAAGTTTTGCATTACGTGTCAGATTGTTATACTGGAGAACAGCTGTATGCTGCACAGACACAGGTACCTGTCGAGCGAGCACAGGCACAGGTAATGCTGTAAATTGTTTCTCTGTTTCGTGTTGCACGTGACAGCTGAGTTTCTGAGACTTTGTATCTTTCCCTCTTGGCGTGCTTCTGGAGTCGATTTTATATCAAATAAGCGTCGTGGCGCAGTGGAAGCGCGCAGGGCTCATAACCCTGATGTCCCTGGATCGAAACCAGGCGACGCTACTTTTTTCGTGTTTTTCACACAGCTGGAAGAAATCTTTGGTATAGGCGGTGGAGGCTAAATAGCACAAGGCGTTTATATCTGGACGGTAGCTGCTAGTGCGGGCCTGCTTTGGGACTTTCGAATTCAAGAAGGTGTTTTGTTTCTCGGGTCGTTTTCTGCTTTACTTTGTAACTAGTGTATAAAAAAAGTGTTGCGCCGGAAAGCGTTTGGAGTTGATGCCAACCGGAAGCGATGCAGAAATGGCAACAGAGGAAGAGCTGTTGAGTCGTCACAGGAAGGAGAAAAAGGACCTCCAAAACCGTATTACCGGGCTAAGGAAGCAAGCTTCGAAGAAGACTCGGAAGCAGGTGCAGGCGAAATGTGAAGAGCTAACAAGAGAGCTTGAGGAACGGCAAGCGGCGGAAATAAAGCAGCTGCAGCGAGAGAATGGTATAATTGATGAGGACGAGGATGAAGATACGGAGATTACACCAGAGATGCTTCTGAAGCAGGTTTCTATCGAGGACAGGGATACGAACACGCCTGGGGAAGAGCAGAAGCAGTTGGAGCAGCCACAGCAAAGCGTCCCGCAGAAGCGAGGTAACAGGCAGAAACAAAGGCTTGCCCGCAGGGAGGCTGCGATTGCCAAGATTAAGGAGGAAGCAGCTGCAGAGGCGCAGCTGCAACCGGATCTTAAAAAGATGGAACAGGAAATGCTGGAGCAAGTGTGTGAGATGCGTAACTTGAAGCAGGTTGATATCAGGCCGGACGGCCACTGCCTTTTTATGAGTGTATTAGACCAATTGCGACTGCGTCATGGGGCTGTTAATGCTGAAACAGACTATGCGCTACCGGCGTCATATAATGGGCCCAAGGAGGTAGCGGACATGGATGTGTATTCTCTGCGTCAAATATCCTGTTGCTATGTCCGGGAGCATCGAGATGACTTTATCCCATATTTATTTGACGAGGAGACCCTGTCGCTAAAAGACGTTGATGAGTATACGAATAAAATGGAGACTACAGCGCAGTGGGGTGGAGAGATAGAACTTTTAGCTCTAAGTCAGGTATTTGGATGCAGCATTAGCGTCATCATGAGCGGCCGCTCTACACATATGGTAAATGAGCATGAGAAGAAAAACCCCGAGCTAAAGTTAATATACTACAAACATAGCTATGCATTGGGCGAACATTATAATTCTTTGCATGATGTGTAGGTCTAAGCGCCTTTGTATTTGTAGTGTGTACTTGTATATTTTTGTTAATAGCCTGCTATTTTCAAGAGCTAAAATGCCTTTTGATCTTAAATTCAGTCTTCTTCAGTAATAGATGTGACGGCACAAGAAAAAACGCAATGCTCATACATAAGTCGAGAAGGTCATATTCCATGCAGCGGTTGCTTGGCCGTCCTTCCAACAACTTGACTAGTGGTATTGTAGGGCTTGCGAATGTTGGCAAATCTACCTTTTTCCAAGCGATCACTCAATCTAAGCTAGGGAACCCTGCTAATTATCCGTTCGCGACCATAGAGCCTGAAGAAGCCAAAGTTATTGTTCCATCCACTAAGCTCGATCATTTAAAGCATCTTTACGGTTCGCAGAAGAAGGTGCCTGCTACTCTGACAGTATATGACATTGCTGGGTTGACTAGAAATGCGTCTGCTGGGGCAGGCTTGGGAAATAAGTTCTTGAATGACATTCGGCATGTCGACGGCATATATTCTCTTGTCCGTGGTTTTAGAAACGACGAGATTACCCATATAGAAGGGAGTGTAGACCCAGTACGAGATCTGCAACTAGTGCAGGATGAACTAGTCTTGAAAGACTTGGAATGGCTAGAAGGCGCTAAGGAAAGAATAGAACGAAAAGTAGGGCGTGTTTCGAAAAGCAGTAACGACTACAAGTACATGCAACGCGAACTGGAGCTACTCCAACGAATTGAAGAAACTTTGTATGAAGGTAAAAAGATAGCCGACTTCAAGGAAGACTGGACTGAGGAAGAGGCGCAGATTATCAACTCCCACAACTTCATAACATCCAAAACATCCTTAGTTTTACTCAATTGTACACCTAACGATTACCTACTGCAGAAGAATGAATTTCTGGAGAATATCAATAAATGGCTCAAGAAGTACGCTCCTAGCGAGCAGGTTGTGTTATTCAGCGCAGAGTTTGAAAGTAAATACAATGAATTCATTCAAAACGAAGACTTCGACGGTCTGCAGCGCTATGCTGCTGAAATGGCCGAAGGCAGCGACAGTATCAAAGTCTCGAATACTTTGACTGCATTACCCACAATTATCCAACAGATGAGGAAACAATTAAATTTGATCAGCTTTTACACCTGTGGTCCCAAAGAAGTCCACCAATGGACCATCCGCAAAGGCCTCACAGCACCAGAAGCAGCAGGGGTTATCCACACAGATCTTGAGCGGACATTTATCTGTTGCGATGTGGTTAAATACGCTGATGTAGCAAGGCTCGAACCCCCCTTTCAAGAAGCGCAACTGAGAACCAAGGGTAAAGTGGTGCGTGGAGGAAAAAACTACGTAATTGAAGACGGTGATATTGTGCACTTCAAGGCTTCAGCTAGTGCGAAGTAGAAGAGGTTTCATGTAAGTAGCACTAAAATTACATCTACGTCCTGTTACTGTATCAGGCCATTTGGCAATAAACTCTTCGCATGTCAATAGAATAAACAAATTCTATGATCGACTGAGCTGGGTTTATGATCTTGTCTCATGGACAATTTTTCATCATCAAACAGGAGTACATAGCAAAGAGAACTAGGATAAAAGAAAAACGTTCTCCTGAACAGCTTTTACTTCAAGCAGAACTTTCACTTTGCTTCTGCTCTCTTGTTAGAGATAAGAAGAAGTTACAGTGAGAAACGGGAGAAAGTGTTTTTTATAGGTCTGGCTGGTTAGAGCTCGAAGAAATGAAAAAAAAAAAAACCTGCAATATGCCCTAAACGTGAACACCATCTCACCTTTAGGAGAGTGCTGCTTAGGGCATCGGCTGTTTAATCTGCTAACCTTTTATCCATAAATACACCATAATACGTAGATATATACATTTGCAAATATATAACCCTGCATCTGCACAGCAATGCTAGTAAGTAGAAAAACATCCTCCTTACCAACGGATAGTAGTACCTTTATACAAGTACATTAACTACAAGCACACAGAATCTTATGTTGTTTAACCACTGATAGTAGGGCAGAGGTATAAAAACTGCCCTACCTAGAGTGGGCTGCGCATATGCATAGTAATACAGGCTTTTAAAGACAAACGGCCCCAGGGTTTAAAATATTTTAGAGAAAAATCCTCTTAGAATCCGGCATTTAAGCGGCAATGGTGACTTCGATGTCGACACCTGGTTGAATAGCCAATTGGGTGATTCTCTTAGCGATTTGAGCTGGAGCTTGCAAGTCGATGTATCTCTTGTGGATTCTCATCTCGTAAGTGTCCCAAGTCTTAGAACCCTCACCATTTGGAGTCTTTCTGGTGGAGATCTTCAAAACCTTGGTTGGCAATCTGACAGGACCCTTCATGACCAATTGGAAGGATTGAGCGTTCTTGACAATGTTGGCAGAAACGTCTTCCAATTCCTTGACCTTGGTAGAGGTCAAGGTCATTCTGATCTTGTGAATTTGAGGTTGCTCTTGTTGCTCGACCTTTTCCTTTTGAATGTCAGACATTGCTTATACCTTTTGAACTTTCTTGGATCTGTGCTAACTTGACTGTACAAGTGGTGATAAAGTACTTGATACTAGGATGATCTTGTAGCTACTACACTACTACCATGAAAAAACTTACAAAAGTTACCCGGACAAACGATATACACAACAAATGTACGGATGTATAATTAAATGTACGGATGCACAGTCATAATGAACGTACCATCTGGACCCGGTTTAGATCCTTATCTAGTCTTGGTCTATCAGCGCCACTATCGCTAGCCCTCCTAGTAGCAACAAAGACAGTCTACATCAAGGAATCTATCGATAAGAGCTTAGGTGCTTTAAGGGTTCTGAGACATGTTACGGGTTCAAGCTGGTTGCCCGTAGAGCCAGCCTTGCGATAATAGCAGTAAACATGAAGATAAGGTACTCAGTTGTTTATCATTGGTATCGAATTTTTAGAATAAAAGTCGATCTTTATCAGAGGCCATTTGAATGGATATAATGAGGAGTATGTTCAAGGTTTAGTGTTAATATTCAAGATGATGCTTGGCGTCTACGTGTTGAAATGAGTGATTATACAACACCTCTGTCACAAGAAGTTGGATATGGCATTGTAGTTGGCGTGGGCGCGCTGTTCGCAGTGGGCATGGTACTTACTACATGTGTATTACGGAAATACCGCAAAGAGGTTATTACAGCTGAAGAGTTTGCTACAGCAGGGAGGTCAGTCAAGCCTGGGTTGATAGCGTCCGCAGTTGTGAGCAGCTGGACATGGGCGGCTACATTATTACAGTCCACCAGCATGGCCTATAAGGTAGGTGTTAGTGGGCCTTTTTATTATGCAGCAGGCGCCTGTGTACAGATTATTTTGTTCTCTTTGCTGGCTATCAAATGTAAGCAGCGGGCGCCTAATGCTCACACGTTCCTTGAAATCATAAAAACGCGGTACGGAACAGTGCCCCATGTATTGCATATGATGTATGCCCTTTGTACGAATGTTTTAGTGACCGCCATGCTGCTCTCGGGCGGATCCACAGTCGTTTGTTCATTGACAGGGATTAATCCGGTGGCAGCCTGTTTCCTACTGCCAGTCGGCGTTATAGTTTATACTCTCTTTGGGGGGATCCGGGCCACTTTCTTAACTGATTATGTCCACACTGTTGTTATAGTCACAATAATAATGTTGTTTTCTTTCACAGTTTATTGCAGTGGCGATATCTTAGGCTCTATTGGAACTGTATACGACTTACTGAAAGATGCTGCTAAAAAACACCCCGTTGAAGGAAACCGTTCTGGCGAGTACTTAACCCTGCGGTCTAAATCAGGCCTAGTTTTCTTCATTATTAGTTTGGTTGGGAACTTTGGTACTGTGTTCTTGGACAATGGCTACTTTACCAAGGCTTTTTCTTCATCACCCGCTGCAGCACTGCCTGGTTATATATTAGGGGGCCTGTCGTGGTTTGCAATTCCTTGCTTGATAGCAACATCAATGGGTCTTGCTTGTGTTGCATTAGAAGGGATGCAGGTGTTCCCAACCTACCCAAATCGCTTGAATGCAGAGCAAATAAGCGATGGGTCTGTGTTACCTATGGCAGCAGTAGCGCTTCTAGGAAGAGGTGGTGCACTGGCAGCGCTAATAATGGTCTTTATGGCTGTCACTTCTGCTATGTCAGCAGAACTGATTGCTGTATCTACTATTTATACTTACGATATTCATAGGTCATACATTGATCCATGCGCGTCAGGAAAGAAATTGATTAGAACATCTCACCTGGCCTGTATTGTTTTTGGTATTATGATGAGTGCAATATCAGTTGGGTTACATCAGGCAAAAATATCACTGGGGTACCTGTATGAGGTTATGGGAATAGTGATTTCCTCGGCTGTTCTGCCCTCTGCTTTGACACTATTTTGGAGGGAGCAAAATACTTACGCTGTGACTATATCGCCTGTTTTAGGGACATTTTTGGCCATCACTTCGTGGCTGGGCTGTGCAAAATCTATGTATGGAGAAGTTACCGTGAAGACTACATATTACGATACTCCTATGCTGACAGGGAATGTTGTTGCTTTGCTTTCCCCTGCTGTCTTTATTCCCATCTTAACTTTTGCATTTAAGCCACAGAACTTTAATTGGCTAAATCTCAGGGAAAAGATCAAATTAGTCCATGAGATCGAAGAACGGTCAAAGAAAGTACAAAACGAACTAACTGAGGTAAAGGTACAGGAAGTATTTTCAACTGTTGAAAGTATTCACAGCGGTACATATAGTTCAGACAGATCGCCTTATATTCCTGATTCTTCTGCCAATACTGTTAATTCTGATTCTAGCCTTTTCCTCAAAGAGCAGCAGCTCTTGAATAAGGCGGCAAACAAGGCAATATATTTCTGCCTTTTCTTCTTCCTTTTCTTTGTAATCCTCATACCAATACCCATGTATGCTAGTGGGTACATTTTTTCGAGAGAGTTCTTTACATTTTGGATTTGTATTTTGTTCATGTGGATATTCTTCACAGCTTTTACAGTGTGTATATATCCTGTCTGGGAAGGTCGTGAGAGCATAAAAGCATCATCATCTGGCATTTATAAGGATATATCTCGTCGCATTTACAAATTATTTGGGTGAGAATATACATACCGAGCGACTATATGTGATAGGTCAAGCCAGCAAGGGTTACCACTTGTATTTTTTGAGCTACTACGGCGTACCGTTTTTGCTGCACCATAATTAGCTTAACTTCATAGCAAACTATCCTATCCGCTTAGACAATTTCCAATATCCTCAGTTCACAGGGTGTGGTACAAGTATATAATTTTTTAAAAAACCCCAAAGCTATTTAGCTGAATAGCTAGGTGCTTCAGTTCTATGGTGCTGTTGCTCATCATCAGAAAAGTTCAAGTCGTCATCGTGCACCTGAGATGTAAAAGCCTCATCCCCAATAGAGTGCAAGTCATCCAAATCAAAGTCGGTGGCAGCTTCTGGGTCAGTTGGCAATTGTTGCGAGCAAGCCAACATGTATGAAGTGTCTGAAGGACGCCACTTGAAAGCAATGGTAATAAACAAACCATAGTAGACAAATGAGGGCCAAAAGTCCATGATGAACCTAGTTTTCCAATGCTGCTCGATCATTTCAACAGTACTCATACGCAATATTAATATTGTTGAAACAATTGAACCGGCACATACAACCACCAGCGAAATTGAGATAATAGTCATTAAATCGTTGTACATCTGCAACTTGTACATCTGCCTTTGCTCACGTAAGTACTGCAAAGTATTGCGCAAAGCATTCAGGATTGAGATGTAGTAAATTAAAGACAATACGATAACAGGGAGAATTGTTGCCAACGGCCAAAGCGAAGTGGATTCTGGGTTGGTGACATACGTCTGAACCAAGAACAACACATAAACCAAAAACACAACTGCCGTAAAGCTTTGGACAGTGCGCATTAACCCACGGTTAAGCTTTGGATAAACGATACCATAGCCTAGCGCAACTACCTGAAGTAAGAAAAATGAAAATGCGATCTTAGCAGCATTCATAAAGGAGACAATAAACATAAATATGTTTGTACCCAAGGTGACACCCTTCTCGTTTCTAATGTCATAGTATGACCAAATGAAGATGGTATCAATTGTGAGGAAAACAAAGAATCCCATTATGTACCTCTGCAGCGGAAGCAGCTCATTCTTGTGTTTCCAAACAGTAAACATGTAAAGCGCCATCGCAACGACATATGCAACCGCCAACAATCCATATAGTGGTAAATTATTGATGGAAGCAGCGGGAAGTTTACCAAATGCATTATGAAAGTCAACGACAACTTCGTACTTGGGCGCAAGAGTGTAAGTAAAAACACAGTAAAAGCCTGTTTTCTGTACGTTGTACTGGGTGCTGGCAAGACCCAATTCATCCATTTTGAACTGTTCAATTTTAGCCTTAGGAGTTTCATATTCCCCAGTTTCTTCATTATGTACCTTATCAGTTATCATGAATTCTCCTTCAGAATCCTTATCGCATTGCCCCAATTCAATAGCTTTTGCATTACAGATATATTGTAGTTCACCATTTACCTGCTTTCCTATATAATTGATATCCTGGTATTCGAAGATAGCAAAGCTCATACCCCTCGGTTTATCGTCTAAAGACTTTAGGGTGATGTTGATAAACGCTGCATCCTTCCCGCCCCAATCTTCCTTGCTGTACATCCCACTGCATACGCCAGTGTTACTATTTCGAATTAGCTCCTCATTAGCTAAAGTATATGGTAAAAGCAGAGTACCCAAGGCCAAAACAGATTGCAGTAGCATCTTTAATGTTTTCTCTTCCTTGTAGTGTTCTAGACTGTAGCCACGTAAATACAAGCTGTTTGGTTGGTTTTTTGATATTCTGCGTTATGACAAATAATAAGGAGCGCTATTATAAAAGTAAATAACGAAGCTGCTTCACAGCCATAACTACCACTACAGGGAATCAGAGGATATGTTACGCCTATCTAGAGCTATTAGAAGTGTGCAACTGAGGGCTTTGCACATAAAGACGCTTTCCACTCCCAATGAGAACGCCCTTAAGTTTGTTTCTACTGATGGTGAACTTATACAGGAGCGGGGATCACCAAGTATTGAAGTTAAAAGTACTCAAAATGAGTTGATTCAGAGGGCACCTTTGGCCTCTAGGATTTTCACCAAGTGTCCTGGTGTTGAGTCTTTGATGATTGGTGATGATTTCCTTACAATTAACAAGGAAGAATTAGTACACTGGAATGAGGTAACACCTACAGTTATCGACATATTAACCCAACATTTGGCCAGCGGTCATTCTGCCGTGCTTTCTGATTTCTACTCCATTAGGGAAAGCGAAGGTGGTTATGATGTAAATTTACCAGAATTTAAATATGATGAGGATGAACAGGAGATTAGTGAAATGATACAAGAAGTAATCAAGACGCGGATTCGTCCAGCAATAATGGAGGATGGGGGGGATATAGATTACCGAGGATGGGATCCAGCTACAGGAATAGTATACTTGAAGCTTCAGGGAGCATGCAAATCCTGCTCTTCAAGCGAAAACACGCTAAAGCACGGCATTGAATCGATGCTTATGCACTATATTGATGAGGTTGAAGGGGTTGTGCAAATGAAGGACCCAGAGGAGCAGATTGCTCTAGAGGAGTTTAAAAAGTTGGAGGAGCGTATCCAGAGTAAACACCACTGATACCTTTGAATCCTAAAGAGTATTTATACCCGTATATAGCCATTCTATAATTACTATTAGGTTTTCAAGAAGTACTGTTCAATACGTTTTGCCAGTTTGATATCAATATCAGATACACCACCAACATCATGTGTCCTCAACTCCAACTTAACAGAAGTATATGTAGTAGTGATGGTAGGATGGTGGCCCCAGAGGTGTGCACGCATAGCTATCTTGTTTAGGAAAGCCCATGTCGACTCGAAATCAGGGAGTTGTAGTTCCCGCTGTAAAGTTCCATTACACAGCTTCCAATTAGGAAGCTGTGTAAGTTCAGATTGAATGGTGGCGTTATTGAGCAATCGTGGCGCTTGCTTTAGTATTTTGTTATACATCTTTGTTTTCCACGTCGTTACAGTAAAGTTCAATTGTTTGAAAGAGCATACTAATTAAACATAAAAGCGTGCTAGCTCTCTTTTTAAAATATACCACGCGTACACAGCGATAGCAGTGGGCTGTGAAGCAAATGACCGCATGCCTGTTCATTCTGGATGAAGGTTGTAACCTTCTTACAGTCCGTTCGTTGAAGCCTGTACCGTCATTGCTTGAGCCTCTCGAGTGGTTCATGAAGAACCCTAAGAAAGAGCCTCTATTAGACCATAATGGCTACTATTACATGTTTATTCAGAGAGATGGCCTCTATTTTCTATCTCTAAGCTACGGCTCATCTAATGTTTATCCTATGACGGTGTTTTCATACTTAGAACAGCTATACCAATTATTACAGAAATACCTTGGTGAAACATTGCATAAGATGTTAATAATTAACAATTTCCATCTGATTTATGAGTTAATTGACGAATCTGTAGATATGGGAGTACCCCAGCTGACGGATTTCAATATCATTAGAGATTATATCAAGGTTAAAGTGATTAGTGACTCTCCTACCTTGGACGGAGATTCAGACAGCGATTCAGATAATGAGCCGAACAAGAAAAAAGGTAGTAAGAAGAAGGAGAAGAGCCCAGACGGAAATGCTGAGGCTACTGACGAGAACTTCATGAACAGTTTTATAGCAAAAACAACCACTTCTGCCATTTCCTGGCGGCCCAAAGGCATTCACTATACCAAAAACGAATTCTTCATGGATGTGGTGGAGAAACTAGAGTATCTGGTAGACTTTGGCACAATGCGCGTGCGAGCAAACGCTATTCATGGTTCCATAGTTTGTCGGTCGTACCTTTCAGGTATGCCTGAATTGACAGTAGGACTGAATGATGTTCTTAGCAAGAGCAAGGGGCACCAAGTAAGCTATCACCAATGTGTTGATTTACAGCACCTTAGTAGCCAACACCAGGTCCGATTTATCCCGCCAGATGGTCAATTTCAACTCTGCAGCTACAAGCTTGCTCGCTCCCTCCATGAACCCCCTATTATTTGCCTAGAGAAGTTTAACGTTAACATGAAGCCTCGTAACAAGACTGATGGTATCGACCGACTTATAGTTTCTGTTCAAATATCTACAAATTTTAAGCCACAAGATTCCACAACAAATCTCAACATCAAAATTCCATTACTGCAAGTGTTCCATGATTGGAATGTTGATTTGTCTTATGCCCCTCGATTCAAAAGTGACGATGGCCAAGTCATGTTCAATATTACAGATGACGTTCTTGTTTGGGAATTGGGAAAGGTAAAGGGCGGTCATGGCAAAAGGAAAATTACTATGAAGTCGGAATTCCATCTGTACAGCGAGGAACATTATTCCAAGCAGCGAGCTAAGCTTGCTGATTCAATGGATCCTGCACCACCCCGGTTAGGACTACAGCTAGAAAAGCTTTATGCTCGAACACATGATGCACCTAGTCAAGAACAGGCACCCTCACTGATAAATATTGGATTTGAAGTTCCATACTATACTATCAGCGGTTTGAAGATAGAATACTTAAAAATTGAGGAAAAGCAGCTGCAGTTTCAATCATTTCCATGGATAAGGTCAAAGACCACTAACCATGAAATATACGCCTACCGCCTGTAATAATAAAGTGACTTTACTGAATAATATTGAGTAAACTACCTTTGAGATGGTCAACTATAGACAGCGATATGGCCTACATGTTTTGAACGCATTTTGTGCTCTCTTAAAATCCAGGGCAAAAGCCATAAATAAGTGCTAACATAAAGCATACTAGGTGTATATGCAAATACAGATATACATAGAAATACAAATAAAGGTGCTAAATAATTGTATGTTGGGTCTCCATTTCCTGTTTTGAATGGTTTATGTTACAGTTTTCCGGTGTCATGCTCTTCTTTCTATTAAGAAGCTGAAGAAAAAAACCTCCCATAGACCTATAATAAAGAGCAGGTTGCGCAATTGGGGGGGGTTTACTCATCAGACAACATTCATGGACAGAACATAAATTATTATGTTGAATAAAGAGGCGGAGATGAGTAGCATAGAAAGCACTGATGTTCAAGGAGAAGAGGAGCCTGAGCAGATAGCAGTCGAGGCCTTGAGCCTATTTCGTAACGGAAACATTAACAAAGTACATCAAGATAAATCACATGGTGAAGAAGACCAAAATAGCAAGTTGCAACAGGACGATGGTGAAACACTGCTTGACAAGATGAGGCAAAATGCTATCATTAATAATGCAGTAACACTATATGAGCAAACAAAATCACAACATCCCAACTTCAAGAGACGTTTGGAGGTAGTGGAACGCAAGGCATCAACGATGGTAAGGAAGACGAGCGGATTTTGGAGTCAAGGGGATGGATGCCAGAAACATAGTCTTGATGAAGGTTACGATACGGGAACACCATTGGATGGCGATCTAGGCCCGGCGCCTCGTGTGTCAAAAAGACAGAAGATCAAAGAGAATTTTAAAGAATATCGATTAAATATGTCCATTGAATCAAAGAAACAGTTGATAACCTGTTTGCATTTATTAAAGTTAGCCAACAAGCAGTTGTCGGATACAGTAATGTCGTTACAAGAGCTTGTACAGAAGGAGAAAACAGCCACCTCGAGGCCTCAAAGGAATGCAGAGGATGACGATGGCGAACAGTTCTACGATGCCTCAGAAGACATTATCGAAAACCGATCGAAGGAAATAAAAGTAGAAGTTGTTGGTACTGTTAAAAAGATCTACTCACTTGTCTCTAGATTTGCAGGCACTTCTTTACCGGAGCCAGCTAGGAGTCAGGTGCGAGAAAGCTTATTGAATTTACCCACTAACTGGAGTCTTACTGTAGACTCAACCTCAAAGCAGCGCATGCCTGAAAACCGCCTTTCGACGAATAGCAAAATGTTGATACTTGCTGAGGAATCCTTAGATATGGTGAGTAATGTAATTCAAGTTTTCGATGGGACGCTGGGTAAGGCGGAAGAATGGGTTAAACATAAGCAAGAACTTAAAGAGCTAATCAAAGCACAATACCAAGAAGCTCAATTAAAGTTGAAAATCAAGAAACAACTAGAAAAAGAGCATGCAGAGGAGGAGCAGACTGGCGCTAGCCAAGGATGTATATAGTACACAACAGCTTTTTTAGAAGTACCGCCATATTACATATCTAACTTTGTAAGGCATTCAAACGCTCCCTCATTTCCTTCAGCATGTTCTCAGCCTCGTCTTCGATGTGCTCTTCCGCAACCTCTTCATCCCTATCCTGAATATCATTTTTAAGCTCTGTATTAGGAACCTCGTTCACATTATTCAACTTGTAGTTGGTATATTGGGCGACAATCTGTTCGACCTGTTCGTTAACATCCTCGTCATCCATTTCTGGTTCTAATACATCTAATGAATCATCAACCATCTCACTGATCAATCCAGATTTCAATAACTCTTTTTCTAACTCCACCATAGTATTGCGAAGCTGTGGCACACTGACTAGAGAATTCACTTCCATCATAAGCCCCGTGCTCTGCGCCATTGTTTGCTGCATACGGTTCATTTGAATGGCCTCGTCAATCTTCATACCAACCGACTGTATCTGTGCTTTAGATGTGTACATTCGATTATACTGCTTGTTTATCTGGTATAACTCCTTTGCATAAAGCCGAACAGTCTTTATGTCATTCGCTTTGGCTGACTTTTTGATTAGATTCTGAGTCTTACTCCTTAATGCAGACAGATTGCTTAATGACTTATCAATTTGGCGTTGGTTCTTACGTAGTATAACCTTCAACTTCCGCTGTTCTTCCTTAGGATCAACCCCCCATATTGCTGTCTTAATAAAGTTCATGATGACTCTGCCTTCACTACTAGTCTAAACCTATTCACGTCCACTATAGTTACGCAAAAAATAGTAAATCACTAATGTATCGAAGGATTACTCGAATAAACGCTGCTGTATGGGTACAGAGACCGCCCTTACTCCGCCCTCTTAATGTAATTATCCACATGTATGTATTATCTAGGGCTCCTTCATTTAAGTAGTAAAGCAGAAAAAGTCGCGTGACGACGAAAAGCCTATCACATTATATGGAAAGCCTTTTGTTATATCGAAATACGATCCGATATAGTGTAACGGCTATCACATCACGCTCTCACCGTGGAGACCCGGGTTCGACTCCCGGTATCGGAGTTACTTTTTTGCTCTACGTTCACAAGTAAGAAATCCAAGACTTTGAACCTGATAGTATTAGCACTGTCTCAAGGATTGCTTTGTAACGGACGGTAGGACGTACGGAGCTTGACTGTTTGGTTAACTTTTGAACGGCCTTAATTTTGGTAACCCGGAAGCGATTGCGCATATATATGATTACTCGACGAAAGACTAAAATTTTTGCCGGTAATCTATGTAGCGACTTCAAGTACAACAAAACTGCAAAGAACACCCACTCTTCCATACGCATCTTGGCGCTTACAATAGTCTTCAATTAAGGCTATTATATTTTTTGCTAGTGTTCTATATATAGAGGACAGGGTTTGTTGAACTTCATAGTTGAATTGGCTCCTATACCTTTTACATCATTCACAACTCTACAACATGTCCAAAGATAATGAAACAATTGAGATAGTGTTCAAACTTCCAGGGGCTAAATCTACAGTTTTAACTACTAAGATCTCTTCTTTTGCTCGTGTTCAACATGCCACTGAGTTTCTGTCCTTTAATAAGAGGACAAAGTACTATACCAACTATTCATTATTAAAGAATGGAAAGGAGGTGTCAAACTCAGAATCGATCTCTGATATTGCCAATAACGCTTCTACTATTAATCTACAAATACAATTAAACCCATACAACACTGTTGAAGTCTTGAAGCAATTTTTGACGCTCCGTGAGTACCTTGGGCTTGTTGCCGAGAACCATGATGATCTATCCGAATATGGCATTTCAGAATTCTCGAAGTTTGAGGACCTCCAATTGGGTGAAATCAAGCAATCAGAGACAAAGCCTAACGAAAAGAAGGATGAGTCTGCTATCAATGTTAGTGTTGAGGAGAAGAAGTCTTTCTTGGCCACTGTGGAAGAGATTTTGGAATCCAGGCCACCACTCACAACGGTCCTAAAGACACACGGTAGTAACATCATCCCCTGTGTTCGTACTATTATTATCTCAGGATATAATCCTGTACCATGCTTTTACAGGGCAAAAGGCCATATCTTGTATTTGCAAGCTGTCACATTAGAGGGTGAAACCTTTCATATCACCTCAGTTCCATCAGGGTTCTTTGTAAACAACTCTACAGCCAATAAGTTTGACCCCACCCAAAGACCTGACACATCTGTAGAGCCAACATTATATCACTTGTTGGCTAAGCATTCGAAGAAGTTTGTATCACATGTTGAGCGTCTCGAAGAATTCTTAAAGCAGCATGAACCTGCCACCTACGCTAGACCAGTGACTACCTTTTTACACAAACCATGGATGGTGTCTAGTGTGCCCCAAAATAGAATTGACTTTACTGAGTACCAATGCTCTGCTTTGACATTTCACACGGAACGCAACTTTAATGATGAATTTCAGACGATTATTGACAATAAATCTGCTGATTGGGCTGCATGCCTAAAAGATGAAAGACTTTTAGCTAGGGTTGTTCATGACTTTAATGTTATTGCTGTGAAGGGAGCGATGCAGATTTTCCATGGAGATATGATTGCAATTAACCCAGACTCTCCACGCAAGGAGCAAGTCTTCTTGAAGAATAATGTTTTCTATTCCTATATCGTCGATCTTGAAAATAAGTTTGCGGACGTTGGTGGGGATGATGCTATGCGTGCTTCGGCTAACCAAGACCTTCAAACTATTCAAATATTGTTAAACTCAAACATGTCTGACGTTCGTTATCTGCTCACTTCCATTGTTGAATACTGTGGTGTCAAAATTTTGGCACAAGTTCCAGTGCCAGGTATTTTAGACATGCCTGGTGTGGAGACGACGAAGAACGAGGCAGGTGATATTGTTACAAATTCCTTGGAAAATGATGTTCAAGTTTGTTACGGACAAGATGATAACTCTGATCAGTTGCAACACAACTCCGAATTTGATTCCAAATTACAGTTTTTTGGAAAATTATTCCATTTGAAACCCCAAGAAGTTGAAAATGTGCCCTTAAGATTTTCGCGCAAATCGAAGGGTGTAGTAGGCAGCGACAAAAGAAGCTACATCTTAGATTTGGCCAATACTGTTCCTTTAGATGTTGAGTTTGTTAAAGAGCGCTTCGATGGACTTCACGATGAAAGCCGTTATCCTCACAGGCAAGCACTTTTACGTCACGAACTTATTGATCGGTGGTGGTTGGAAAATGTTGAGAAATCCGGTTTACAAGCTCAAGAGGCTTACGACCAATACAAGCTAGCGTTTAACCCAGACGCATACCATTTTGAGGGTATTGAAGATGAAAACGTCTTATCTCTCTCAAAGTACTTACGTGAAGAAGTGATTCCTGAATTGGTGGCAAAGGTAGGCGATGGGTCAATCACTGTCCCTTACACCAGTGAGAACTTGGTCGACTTTTTACATAAGTATGGTGTTAACATGCGTTATTTAGGCATGATTATACGATTGACTACTGATGAGTTGGATAGACAGCAAAATGCTAGGAAAGCACATATGGCGAAGGTACAAGAGGAAAACGAAGAATTTTCTGCTTGGGAAACGAGTTATTTGAAAAAGGTAGAAGACATGATTAAAGAAAGACAGGCTAAGATTCAGCAATTACTTGCCGAAAATAAAGAGATCCCAGAAGAACTCCGCCAAGACTTGAAGTTGGATGAGTCAGATCTTAGAAAACCACATAATAAGGAGGCTGTATTGGTTAATAACGACCAGTTGAAGAGTTTCATTTCCCTCTCAGAGTTGGAAGTTATTTCTCGTTCGATTAAGCATGTGTTCAGAGAATACTCAAGCGGTATTCCTGTGGCCTTAGCTCCAACTTTAGTGGCGTATATGTATAATTTATTGTTTGGCTTAAATTATAATTCAAAGCCAGAATTGGAGTTTACAGATCCTTCTTTCTCAAAATCATCTTTCCAGTTTACTAAATTAACCCGTGAAACTCTTCTAGCTGAGGTTGCTTCCCAAGCCGAAAAGAGGTTCTGCCATAAGCTCACTGCAACATGGACTAAGAAATACGAAGATTCACCAATGCCATTGGTTAGGGCTGTTTCCATAAAGCTAGGTGTCCAATTGATGAATAAAGAATATTTCTTCACGAAAGAACAATATGAAACTTCGAAGAATAACAAGCAATCAAAACTCAAATCCAAACTCCTACCACCATCAACAACATTTTCCATCGACGACTTTTCTCTACAGCCAATTATTAAGTGTTTGAAGCTTGAGAGCACCATTGCAGATAACTACTGGAATCAAGGTACTACCCTACTAGAAGACGAGCAAAAGCAAAAGGACGGGTTAGTTTTGTTAACACAAGCCGTTGATTTCCGAGAGGAAATTTACGGTTTGATTCATCCAACTGTCGCTGGATCCTACTTGGCTTTGTCGAGTGTTTACTCCAAATTAGGGATGTACAGTGACGCCTCTGCCCTGTGTCGTAAAGCTTGTGCTATTTTTGAAAGAGTTTCAGGCTACGATTCCTTTGAGATGCTAAGATGTCTCAACACCTTGGCTCTTTTGGAGCATTCCAATGAATCACCTGGAAACTCTGCTGTTTGTTTGAAGGCCGCTCTTGATATATTTTCGTATTCATTCCCAGGTATCCACCCATCACTCATTAACGCGTACTTAATGCTAAACTCCATGGCTATGTCGTTGAAGGAGACCAAGAAGGCAGTTGGTATATTGAAGGCAACTTCTGAACTAATTCTCGCTATTGATGGTGAGAAAACATACCCTTATGCTTTGAATGAATCTCGTATTGGGAATATGTTAGCCTCATTTGATGACTTGAATAATTCCTTAAGCCATATTAAACTAAGTTATGCTTTGTTCTCCCGCGAGCTAGGCTTAAACCACCAAACCACAGTTCAATGCAAGGGATGGATAGCAGGAATTGAAAATATTTTATCAAGGAAACAGCAACAGCAAAAACTAGCAGGCATTAAATCATCGGTAGCCACTTCGAAAGGAGCTTCTCAAAAGACAGCAAAGAAGAACAAGGCAGAGAAGAGAATTCCTGCTGTTAAAGACAAATCTATTGATGAGTTAGTAGACTTTATTAATAGCAGTGGCACTTCTTCCAAGCCCTCAAAGGGCAAGAAAAAGAAGGCGGGCAAGAAATGAAGGGTTACTAGTTTTCAACCATAGATCAAGGTCAAATTCATACCTCTTTTACAATATCATGTAAATAATATATCTAGACTAGAATCTGTACTAGAAGCGAATAAACTTGAACAAAGTTCAATCAAACAGTATATTTTACTCGGTTGTCTATCCTAAGTTTACTAAACACAGCTTTTTCTAATTACAAGCAGCTATTCGTCACTGACAAATAACTTACATTCTAATAATACTTCGAGAGTTCCATAGATATCATCAGGAACGCCGGAATCAATATATTATCATTTAAGTTTGAATTACCCTCTAATATTCCAGATAAAACACTTACAACGATAATGTTGCGCTTAGAAATATCCCCAAATGACCCAAAGAAACTTTGGCATAAGATTGAACAAATAGAAGTGGCAACGATGAATGCAGCAGTCCCTTCTAATGTTTTCTTACTACCAGGCCACCTGTAAGTCCCGAAGTTCTTACCGACAATGGACGCCAGCGAGTCACCCACTCCCAAACTAATGATACCAACCAGTGAATTATTGACTAAAAGAGGCAATGAAACACCTATGATTAAGTAGATGTAAGATATGATTATTGGACCTTTGTCATCTCGATAATCTGTAAAATAACGTAGTTGAGAATTGAAGTAGCCACCTATCGGTGCAAGTTCCATATAGCGGAAATACTCGACAATAAGAAACAGCACTGAGGTACCTGCAATAGCAATGGTGGTGAATTCAGGATCCATCACCATTTGTGGTATCAACAAAGGTAGAAGAGCAAAATGCCAAACTTTGCGAGACATGTTCAAGGACATGCTTGACTTGAAATAAAAAACATTTGGTATCAAGACCAGCAATGACGCCATCCAACATGCTAACATCATCATTCGGCATTGACTTTGTAAAATATAATGGAATAACCAAACAAATGCATTATCTTCGTCACTGATATTGAGGGATAATAAAATCACTCCAGGAAAGATCACTGCAAATGATGACAATAATACCAGGCTTCGTAGTAACGGGTGAACTTGGTTAAGTTTTGAAGATATTGAGTAATTTACACTGACAGCAGTAAAAAAACCCATTAAACATGACCTTAGAATGCTAAAATGTAGAGTGTCAGAATGTATCAAATATAAAACATCAGTCAAAAGCATAGAGAATAGGTTACAATCCACCTCATCTAAAGATTTCAACTCCGACACCTGCTCCAAAGCAGAACACAACAAAACATTGATAAATATACCAACCAGACCAGTAGTTACCATGCTGCTGCTTCCATAATTGAACAGCAAAACTCCGATCTGGACGGGAATACGCATCACTAGGGGTATATCCACAATATTAAGCGCCATAGCACAATGGACTGGCACCAATTCAGGCTTAAAGAGCACAGATAGCATGAATGGTAAGTAGAGCACGTACACAATGTTGAATGGCGGTAGTTCCCTTCCCTGGTACTCCTGCGATTTTACACCATTTCTTGATCCTTTTCCTCGGTACCGAGTTAAAACGTAGATCCCAAACACAACCGCTGTGCTTATGAGAGTAACAAACAAAGCGGTATGATTCTCGGCCGTTCTAAAGTTCAGAGCAGATACATAACCAGTACTTAGCAATATTATCGCCTGGACAATATTTCCTGCTCTGGATGACCCTGTAACTGGAGTGGAATCGGCGTTAACCGATTCTGTTTCCTTTCTACCCATGAATGACTGTATGGTATGACAGCAGGAACTTGATAGATCGACAACGACACTTGATAGCCGGATAGGATGGGTAAGTATGATGAAGCGCTCAATGTCAAATGGACCTTGATATGTTTAGAGTAAAGGTTGAAGGAGTGCTCAATTAGTTGAACACCTACTAGCCCTATTAGCGATGACCTCAGTCACGTGATTGCACGTTACCCGGATTGGAAGCTGGGTTTTTTAAAAAAAAAACAATCTTGCAGAGTATTTAAACGGGGCAGATTATGGTAAAATTTTCACGACAGTTCTAACTCCTTTATGTCAGAACAAACAAAGTACAACAGGCCTTTTAAACTAAGGCTTCTCAGTATTCCGATTTCCTTTTGTGTTTTGTGTCGCTCAATAGCTTTACCGCGTGACGTGTACCAGCATATAATGTCGCATTGGTGAGTCCACTGATGACCAAAGATAAATTTACAAACTAGAGTTTCTGAACTAACTAATGATTAGGAACTATCATTCTTACTGAGGCTCATTACAGTACGAGTTGGATTATTTGATCGCGCGCTTAGAGAGACACCTGGTATATCTGGTACAGGTGTACCATACCAGTTAGCACACAAAGGAATGAAGAAGATTCTTATGTGGCGAAAAGAACATTTTGTGATGATTTTACAAAAACAAAAGCTGGAATTACTGGCTGAACTATTGAATGTTGATACGTTTTTGCACAACTCTGATATTGTTCTTGTAGTTGCGATGCATCAGTCTTTAGCTAAAGACTGGCAACCAACAATCAGAATCTTCCTGCAAGACTTAGGCAATTTGAAATGAAGAGGCACAGCACTGGGCACTGAAATACAAATTTGCATGAGTGACACTGCTTTAATGGTAGGCCTCAGAAACCTACTGCAACTGATCTGCGCATATTTTGCATGGAAGATTTTCTTGTTGGTTGAAGGATTTAATGATGATTTCTTATAGATGACGAGTCTGATCTCGAGGTTTTTCTCGCTGAAGACACTTTTAGAAAATATTCCATTCATGCATTTCTGAACTTCTTATCATTCAACTACGATCTTGGAAACGGTTATCAGGTGATAATTGTTGTCGATCTTGTAGTGCTTTTATTTTGAGGGAGTTATTTTACAGTGATGAACTTTAAACAATCAAAGACAAGCATATGTCTGAACTATATTGAAGACAAATTGTTTCGAGTCTGAGATTTCCTCCTTTTTCATATATCACTGTTTGCTCTTTCAATTCCGCTATTCTGTTTATGATGATCTCCACTTTCACGACGGTCAACTGTGTTCTCCGAGGACTGTTTAATCCTTGGATGTTGATGATAATTAGCCTGTGACAGGGCGTGGTACTGATAATAGCGGAATTAAGAACATGATATATGAAAGTCTGCTTGAGTTCAAGCGGTCCAAAACCTGTTGAAAGCACTCTCTAATCTTAATTAATTTGCTACATGATGACTGAACTTATACCCAAATTTATGAGTTTCTATTTCAGTGATTGAAAAAACTTTAAACGATTTGCATGTCAGACTGATAGTAGCGTAGTTATTTGAAGGTCATTGTAGCGTTGTTAGCTGTCTTTGTAGTGTACTCCTGCGTCATGTCCTGCATGGCGACCTCTTGCATAGTAGATATAACACCCAGACACCCATTCAAATGAAATTTTCATGCTTAAAAAGTCATTGATGCATCTCATCGCATAAGTATTAGGCTTGATGGCCATATTCACACGAATAGACTAGTATTCTGCTTGAGTGCGTCGCCATGGCTGTTAAAAAAGGGAATATTGTTCATAGGCTTGATCATGCTGAGTACCAGTATCATTTGCTCAAGGGATCATTGGGCGAGTTCCAGCCTCGTCTTAAATCCACTCATACATATTATAGTGCCAAGGGTAAAAAGAATTCTAAAAGGATAGAGAAGCAGCTTGCCAGTCGAACGTGCGATACTCTCGAAGAAGAAGTACGCAGTCTTAAGTTGGAATTACTTGCGAACAAAGTTCATCACGCTGAAAGTAAGCTAAAACATATGGTTTTGAAGCAGCTCGGAAACCAATATGAAATGCTTAAGAAGTCGAAGAATGCTAAGACAGCACAGAAGCTGAAGACGCTTGAAGCCATAAAGGTAGCTTATGGGTTTGAGAAATTTGCCGAGCTGGTAGTTAGTCCAAAGATAGTAAGGTTAGTTGTTGGCAAGATTTGCCCTACGAAAGCATTGAAAGAAGATCCACCATCATGGTTTGCGGGGCATGAGCTTCTAAACCGGTTCCTCGATAAGGAGAACGAGTTAAATCCTAGTAAAGTATGGAATGAAGTCATCAAGAAGATAGAGGGTGCGGAGCCCCTATTATCTCAACTGATGAGCTCAAAGAGCGCAAAAGAATTTATTGAAGGGTTAGGATTGGGTCTAGATCTGGTTTTAGGACGAAAGTCGCGGACCAAAGCTAAAGGAGAAAAGAATAGTAACATTGTTTCCTCTAAAGATGATACTTCAGAGGTCTCGTCTGATAGCGGTGATAGCACTAAAGAGGGTTTACTAAATGATGATTCAGAAGCATATGGATCCGGAGAAGATGGTGCAGAAGAAGGTCCAGAAATCGACGAAGATGAGTTGTTGGCACAATACAAAGACATGGTGGTTGCGTCGGATGAAGAAAAGGAAGAAAATTCCAGTTTTGAATTAGATCCAAATGTTGACTACAACGAGGTCACAGACCAGGAACCTAGCGAATATGAGGCAGATGAGGATGAAGGAGCTGCCGACAGTGATAATTCCGAAGACGACAGTCCAGCAAGAAAAAGGCAGAAGAAGGAACCTACAGCCGTAAAATTACCTGAGTTGATGGCCGGCTACTATAGTGGTGATGACGATTACGAAGAAGCTGACAATGACGAGGTAGTGAAAGAGCAACTGCAAAACAAGGCCAAGCGTAAGAACAGAAGAGGTCAACGTGCCAGGCAGAAAATATGGGAGAAGAAATACGGTAGAAATGCTAAGCATATTCAAAGGGAGTTTGAAAAAGAGCGGGAGGACAGAATTAGGAAGAAGATGGAATATGAGGAACGTGTAGCTAGACGTGCTGCAAAGGCCGAATTACTACCCAAGGATACCGCTTCAACTACTTCCTCTTCCACCCAACAATCAGGTGCCCAACAAGGTGATAATAAGCCATTGCATCCATCGTGGGAAGCCAAATTGCTGGCTCAACAGAAGCAAAAGGGTGCTAAATTCCAAGGGAAAAAGGTCACCTTTGACTAGCTTCACTATTACCTGAACTTATCAAGACGAAACAAACTATTTTGTAGTTAACATGTGTCTAAAAATTCTATAATCGCTCTTAAACTAATAGTATTCACTGAAATGCTCTTTTTTAGTAGAATATTCTTGACTTCGTGCTATAGTGCCATTATAGTAGGTATGGATATGTATCCTTCATCTAACTACCTATAGGCAACCATATAAACCCCAGATAGTAATTCGAATAGATGCGATAGACTTCGCTGCCAGCAGCAACTTTGTCTGAATATATCAGAGGCATACACTCACAATGCTTTGTACAGGCAAATAGAATACAGCAGAATCTCCTCACATAAGTTTTAGCAAGTAAGTGTTGGATCTTAATCAGTATGGAATCGGTATCAGATTTTCCAGGTGTCTGACTCGGTGGAAGACTAATTATAGGCCTAAGCATAGTATTAGAAAATGAATAGGGGGAAAAGAGTTTATAGCACATCTGCTATGATGAGAAGTACACTTTGTGTTCGATTGTATCTTTTCTAAGTTTTGATGCTTTTTGATAGGTGGAAAGGATTAACATGCCTGAGACATCAGAAACTTTTCAAGATCTCCAGTCTAGTGAGTTGTGCGATTCTATTGGTTAATATGTTTCTTCCACCATACCTCGTATTCATTCGTATTGGTGATGCTGATGACCCCGAGAGACAACTATTATCAGTTTCGCACTGCTTTGAACAAGTAACGAAGGCCATATTTATGTAGTAGATGCGCTTTAGCCAATAAGACAAGCAACAGCCTAATCAGCTGATGGCATAAGCAGAAGATGAGTAAGATAATGCATTAAATGCGTCTTACATAAGCACAAATATTACACCATGTATAGGACAAATATGGCTGCGCTTTGTGTCCCAGAGTCCATTACATTATGTTTGCACATTACCATATACCATTGTTAGCAGCAGTACCACTGTTACCATTAGTAGTGCTGTTCATGCGACTGTGAGTATCTCGTCTTGTCCTAGAAGGGGTAGGGGTCTCCAATGCATTTTTGATATCCATCGCAGGCCTTTTTAAAGGCTCTTCTGAGTGATGATGGCAGTGCTCGCAATGAGTGGCATGTGAAGCGTGAGTTGTGGAAGAAACAGATTTAGCGGAAGAGTTGGGGCTACTTCTGTCAAATAACAATGAGCTAGGGGGGGCTGATCCGTGGTTTGAACCAGACGTGCTGAGCTTCTCCATCAAGTCTACCAATTGTTGGTTTAGTGAGAGTTTTCTCAGCTCGTTCTCACTTTTTATTAGCACTTTCCGTTTGAGTTGATCAACTTGGTCCTCCAACTTCTTCAATTCTGATGATTCACTTATCATAATATCGTCGTCAGTAACACCGCTGCTTTTGTATGCAGACCCTCCATTCTGTGCTGGTGTCTGCACTTTTTCTTGCTTCACCTTTGGTGATTGTGGACTGTGCTGTTCCTGCTTCTGTTGAGCAACCAGTGCAGTAAGCATTTCAAGCTTGTCATATATCTCGTTAATCTTACGATCGTTCTCAGAATTACCCTGAGGTCTCTTGGGGGGCAGCTGTATATAATCAGCAGCAACCTCTTGCTGTGCTTGCTGCGATTGTACTTGAGGGTGAAGTTGAGGCACAGGCTGTGACTGCTGCATCTGCATCGGTGTTTGATTGGGTGGGACTTGTTGTGGGGCTATCGCCGGTTGAACTTGCTCTCTCTGAGCCTGTGAAAGCTGAGACTGGAGCTTCTTGTTTAATTCAGTATATTTTATTAATTTCCCGCGTAGAGATCCAACCAAAACATTCAACTTTTCCAGTTCTCTATCTTTCTCGTCAAGCTTAGATAAAAGATCCTTATTCTGCTTGATAAGGGAAGAAATCATGTTTGAGTTAACCTTATATTCCTCAGGTACTATCCGATCTCCATCATGACCAGGTATGTGGTCAGGATAGCCCATGACTGGGTTTTGGTAATTCAAGTTTATTGCACGTGGCATGTGATTGGAAGTTTGGTATCTCTTAGGCGTTGGAGATATGTTCATGATCTTAAAAGCTCAATATAAGCTGCGGGGGTAAGATTTTTGTATTACTAGAGATTGTGATCATGAAGTCATAAAGCCTTTAATTTGTGTCCAAAATTTTCGTGTTTCAAGATTACAAGAAACTGTCAACGTACATTTTGTGCGACGACAAGACGCAATAAGTTCACGTGCCTTGAAACATGTAAGATCTATGAATAATGAAATGAGAAGCTAAGGACAATAGAAATATATCATTGGGGTGAGGGCCTACTAAGTGCTAATCATCCACGTTTACTTACCCTCGAGATTTGTGGATTATATGGTCAAGAATGGAAAAGCGAGAATAAGTGTAAACAGTAGAAGTGATAATAGCTAGAAATAATTAAAACACTATATGTATGTACTGGTACATATGGAACAAATCAAATGGTTATCTGGAGTGCAAGGATCATAGATCGTAACGGAGGCTCCTTCTATAATGGAGGAATGCTTTCGATGAAACAATATGGTCGGCAGAACAGTCAGAAAAGGAAGTAGAAATTATAGTCCAGCCAAGATTTGCGCATTAAAGATGGGTTTCGATTTAATCTTTCGCCGGAAAAACTACTTGTTTGGAGTGCTCAGATGTGGCAGCAGAGGCGAGTGTAGCAATTGGGGTAACTTTTGAGGAGAGATGATGCCCTGGAGAGAGTGCATTGGAATTAGTTTGAGGATTAGAGCTTCTAAGCTGGTTTAAGGAAGAAGGTGACTCACGTTGAGGAAAAAACGATTGAGGCGGTGGTAAAATGGTTGATGAGAGATCCTCATTCTTTATGCTACTTGTGTTTTGACTTTGAACATCATCTCTCCGTTGGAATGTAGACTGTTGCTGCATTATAGAAGGTGTATTGGTAGAAGATGGGGGAGCGGTACCTCCTCCAAAAGAGGCAAGTGGCAGCGGTAGCTGCTCCTTTGATTTTAACTGCTTCTGAGCTAATGCGCCAACTTGGGTCAAGGCTTGGAAGGGCGATTGACCTCTTGGGGGAGGTCGTGAAACGTTTGTAGAATTGTTAAGCGGAGCTGCAGAAACATTGGAGACAGCGGAATAGCCGTAGTTTGGATATGAAGTATTGCTCATGCTGTTATTGGTACTATTCTCATTCTTATTCACCGCAGACGAGTACATGCTGTTATTGTTGTTACTAGTTGTCGTAGTTGTAGCCGTTGTGGATGGCATGATGTTGTTACTGGTGTTGTTAGTACTGTTATCATATGAATAAACGAAGGGATGGGGAAGAAATCCATCTCTTCCATAATAAGATTGCGTTGGGTATGGACCTAACAAGTATTGTGGTTGAGACTGTGATGCTACCTGTGTTTGTCTTGCACTAGCACCAGTTATGCTATTGGAGGGCCTGCGAGTTTGATGCTGTTGAGGGTTATGATATTGTTGTGAGGCCATGTGAGATGGAGAAGTATTTGTCAATGTAGATGCTGTCGCCACTGGTTGAACAATTTTACCTAATTTTTGGCCAACATGGACCAAACCATTTGATGTAGAGGTCTGTTGAATAACGGTTTGGATATCCCTTACAAATAACGGAAATAACATGTCTACAATCTTTTCCCTTTGAGCCAAGGCCAAAGCGCGTTCAAATGGAATCCAAACACCCTTCAAATGCATAGACCCTATCTTTACTACATGTCTAACTTTCTCTGCCTTCAGTATCCCATCCCTTCTTCCACGTGTCATCTTTGCCACATTCAATAATTTTGTGCCATTGATCATATCGTTGTCTGCCCTGCGGACCACGCTAACTCCATTAGCTTCCACTTGATAGCACAATGTGTGCTCATCTTCCCACATTGTTGTGGTGACTCTGGGGCCTTGAATTTCAAAACCATTTGAATTACTGTTGTTACCAGCTGCACCCAGCAAACCACCAGTAGGTATTCTATTACTAGCACCTTGTACACTCGCTATTGGGGCTGAAGCTACCGGTGTGTGATGGCTGCCTTGTAAGCTAGAGTAAGAAGTCGGAGTAGTTAGAATCGAATTTGCCATCTTTGTTTTTTTGGCTACCCCTGTTGTGGATGTGCCACCAGGAAGCAATTCATTTGTTGATGAATTGCCACCGGTGGAGGACACGGCATTGGCCCTCAATGAAGACGTTGAACCTATACCAGGAATGCTATTGGGAGGAATAACCGAAGGCGCTGATTCCATATATGTGTTCTTCCCTAACCCAGGGGAATTGCTTTGCAGTGAAGTGTTTGTAGTTGGTATTGGGGTCGGAGTCGCAGTAGGGTTAGCTGTAGCTGCTGTATGAGAAATGCTATCATAATTTTGTACGTTTGTATTCCTGTAATATTGGCTAGCTTGCTGTTGCTGTTGCTGGTGAGCATGAGTATAATGGTATAGATGCTGCTTTTTCTTTTCATTTAATTGCTGATTCTGATTCTCATTATGTAGAGACTGGTGTTGGTGTTGCTCTTGCTCTTGCTCTTGCTGATTTTGATTTTGCTCCGTTAGATGCCGATGGTGATTTTCTTGATCTTGATCTTGATGCTGCGAATTATGCTGTTGTTGCTGTTGCTGCTGTTGTTGCTGTTGCTGCTGTTGTTGCTGCTGCTGTTGTTGTTGTTCTTGTTGTTGTTGTTGTTGTTGAGCTTCAGCGGAGATCTGCGAATAACTCGAATATCGCGGATTCCCGGCCATGGAGGAGGTTAATCCCTGGGTGGTAGAGGCTGCTGCGCCTGTTACGTCTGCTGCCGGGCCTAAAGCACCCATGTTATGTGTATATACAGAAGAAGTTTGAAAACCAGGGTATTGATATGCAGTTGGTTGAGGATAAGCGCCATATCTGGGCCTATTGTTACCATGTTCTTCATGACGTGCCCCGAACCCTCCTCCATTGCCCGTAGTGCACAATCCTCCGTTAACGCAACTAGGTGAGGATGATGAATTCTTAATTGCAGTTGAATTTCCAACTGAGGGTAAACTGGGGGAATTCTGGATAGCAAAGTTATTAGGACCTCCAGCCGAATTTGCAGGCCCCGAATTAGGATAGTAGCATGAGTAATTTGAGTACTGCTGCGGATAGTAATAATAATACATCTGCTGTTGCCCTTGTTGCCCTTGCTGACCTTGCTGACCTTGCTGACCTTGTTGTTTATCTTGTTGTTGGCCTTGTTGCTGTTGGTGTAGGAGGCCTTGTTGCTGCTCGTGCTGCTGTATTTGTCGAGAAGATTGAGCTTGTTGATCCTGTTGATCTTGCTGCCGTTGTACCTGTTGCTGCCCCTCATGTAATGGCTGTTGTAGGTGGTGGTGGTGCTGCTGTTGCTGCTGCGATGCTTGCTGCTGTTGTTGGTGTTGTGGTTGTTGTGGCTGCATCTGCTGCTGTTGGAACGCACCAGGGAATTGTAATCGGTGCGACTGTTGTTGACCTGAAACCATAACTGCTTGTGGAGCTGGCAGTGGCAGTGAACGGAGCGATAATGTATGCTGTTCTTGTCCTCGCTGTCTTTCGTAACCCTCTGGCTGTTGTTGATTTTGTGGGTAATAGTAATAATACCAATCACCATAATAGCTCATGATATGGAGTTTCTCTAATTCCCAGAGAAAAAAATAACAAATGGGAAAGGAGAGAGACAAAAAAATAATATGAAGTATATAGTGAGACCAAACTAAAGCACTGCTGAATGGGGTGTTAGTATCTGGGATTTCCTGATTTGGGGGAATTGGCGGCCTTGACTTAAAATATACCAGAAGTATAGTATTTTGGGCTACTTATTAAAAGTTCCGGACAGACAATATCCTGCAGTGTATATGAAAGATCAGGTCTTGAGTTTACCCTTCAATTGACTGTAAAATGTAGATCTAATGTGGGGTTAGATGTAAATCAGCTCGATCTGTATGGGCGCAAACGTACGTGTGCGCAAGTGCTTTTGTATGTGTGTGTGTGTGTGTGTGTGTGTGTGTGTGTGTGTGTGTCTGCGTCTGTGGTATGTGCACTAGTGTATGCTTTTGTGTTAAAGTGAAAATGTTTTACGTGAAGCTGTGGTTGTCCTCCGTAGCTGTTGGTGCTGACGCTGGTGATGGTGACGAGGAATTATACGGATGCGGATAATGGTACCAACGTTAATATAAATACAGATACGCTGTTACTCGTAATAATAATGACAGATAATTTGTGTATACGAAATTGTTCAAAGTTGTAAAGATGGTGTAAAAAGTACGAAGATAGTATTGACTTGTATGAGCTGGAGGATATCTGTATGTGGTTTTAGAAAAGTCCTGGAAAGATAGAATATAGGCAGTAGAGTACAATTCCGAGTAAAAGTGTTTAGCAGAATGTGTCTCGGCTATCTATCTATTCTTCTCTAGCGATTGTTAGTTTGTTCTCTTCTTTTGTCTAGCTGCCGTACGTATGCGTTATGCGTATGCGTAATGGTGCAGAAGATATCCGTACTACTTAGGTTTCCGAAGTTATATGACAAGAGATGCTAGTAAGTACAATCTATGCTTTTCTGAACAAGATATGTTATAATTTATGCGCCTTTACAATAGCAAGGTAGAGAACCTTCTGCAGATATTGGTAGCTAAGGCAAAAAGCTAGACTAAAGGATAATGGAAAAGCAAGAGATAGAACAATTAATCGAGGTAAAAAAATCTGTGGAGTCCTAAAAATGCTCTTAATTATGCGTGATAGTGTAACAGTCGCTGAAAAGCATTACTTTTTTCACTTATTGTTATTATTATTGTATATTTGCAACTCCTAATACAGCTCCGGTATAATCCTGTCGTTTACTATTTCCACCAAACACAGGCCAGACTTACTGTCAGAAATCATTGGTGATTTGGAATATTTGATGGTAAATTTGCTAGATCGCTATACTAATTAATTCCATGAATTGAGGATTGGAGTAGCATCCAACGAAAAGATATAATGCGTGGGGGTATAGGGGCAAGATATGCCCATTAAACAGGGAATGGTGCATTTAAAGCATTTATTTCTCTGCGGAACTGGCCCCAATAGCAATTATACAATGCTAGGTGGTTGCAACTGTTTGATATAATGCCATCAACTACACTAGATGAATAGCACGTCAAAAAAGAAATGGAAACTAGCCGTTTCAGCAGCAGGGCTTTTTTCGATCCAAGGGGCCTGCATTACGTTGAGGGAAGTAATTTACTATGGCAGGCCTCGATACGTTAGCAGGAGGTACCAAGCAGGATGCAACTTAGCTACAGGAGATTAAGTTTAGTAAAGCAAGCAAGAGCGCCGGGGATTAACACCTAGGCTCGCCATTATACAGGAGACCATTCACGGCAATCAATGCTTTTGATGGAAGGATGGTGTACTTCTTTGCATCAGGCCACGGAAATGGCAACTTTCTGTACCCTAATTAATATTTTTGTCACTGATAAGGCAGTTCACTACACAGCTATGCTCTTTCTCACGCCGTACACGGGATTGCGTGGAGGATTGTCATTTTAGGACGGTAACGCCACTCTCATTCGAGCGCAGTGTGCATCCGGCCACCCTCGTTTCTACACCTAGTTTTGAGTAATATTAGTTTTCTGAAAAGCCGCTCTTGTTCCAAGTTCGTGCATCTCAAGGCGTCTTCCTTGCCTCTTTTCTGCATTTAGGCATGTACGGACACGCGTACTCGCTGCCACGCCTCAACACCCTGCATTTATGTCAGCAGCGTTTGTTTTCTCAAAATAACTAGTTCCTTCCATGTGGGTAAAATGGGGGTTCCCGCATTGTAGTAGACGCGTAAGTAGTTGCATGTATGCTTAATCAGGTGCTTTGCGCTGTCGCGGTGTTTGGTAAGTTCCGATAGAATTCTTTACGATTTGACCTCATTTTGTTTGCTTGCTTTGTATCTAATTATAAAGAACGGCTGCATGCGCCTAATACATCACTCATCTGGACCATTACCGTTTACATCATTGTGTTTTAAAGCTAGCGAATACACCTATGTTTTGCGGTCGAGGTATTGCGTTGTTTAGCTAAATATTCGCGGAGAAGATACGTAATCGGGAAAGCGCTAAAGGTGCCTCTAGACAATTGCCCGACTGTGGTAGGTCTAGGTTTATATGCATACTACTGGCTTTAAACTCCCACAGCTAATCTGCTCACGGCATGCCGGACCAGGCATGCTACTACAGCACATCATATTTCATCACTATTACTCCCTTCGGCAACGTTCTCGCATATTTTAAACCCTGTGGAAGAATTGGATCAAAAATAGCAATTATTTAGCCGTCGCAGGCTAGAATATAAAAGGCCCACGGCCTGATCCGATCGGTCGATCAATCAACAAAAACTTTTCCTTAATTACAGATGTATCTGAGGTCCACTCAACGCTATATATTGCGTCACTTCGTTGAAAGCTGAGTTAGGCAATACACAATACAGGTATGTTTGCCTTACTCTTGCACTTCTAGGGAAAATTTTCTTCTTTAGAGTTAAATTTCATACAATCGAGGATTGTCATAGATTTTTTCCTCAGCTATTCATATTTGCCTTGTGTGTCGTTGATGTTCTAAATATATAACTATAGGCACGGAAGCGTAGATCGCAGTAGGCAGGATAAACAAGGGAGGTGCCCAATTCATGAAAAGTGCAGCCTCAATTCGAGTAGTAGGTCAAGAAAGTTTTCCATGTACCTTTAGTCCTTCGAGCAACAATACTATTAATGTGGCCGTAATCCCTGTTTATGTGTGGCAGCTTGCTGGGGAGGATACTGAAGGAATTATCAGGTTTTTATTTTCGCTTATGTAACGGCTTGGCAGCCTTGCATCTGTGCTATTTATGAAGTAGTAAGTCTCTTAGATATCAAGTCGTATGATTTACAGCGGCAGGTCCCTGCTGCTTAATCTGGCGGTAAGCCCTCTCGAAATACAGATTAGGGTGTGTTATGTGGGTTTGATCTGTAACGAGGGGGTCCGACGCGGCAGCGGATGTTATTTCTGAGACCTTGGTACAAGCAACAGTATATTCACTATGTTGGCAACTGTCCAGGACAGAGTAGATTTGCGCCTGTGTAAGATCCATTGCTCTCAGAGCTGCGCTAAGTCTATCTGGGTTCCAGTCACGATAAGGACAGCCATGGAACTCGCCCTTGCCAGGGCGTGGTTTCGACAGAATGGTACGGCAGTCCCACGGCTTGTAGTTGATTCTGTTACCCTCCAAACCGTAGTTATGTCTGAAGTTGTAGCGATATTCCTTGTTGAATTTCTCCAAGGATATTGTGCCAGTTGAGGTGAAGGCATCCGACCAAAACTTCATCGCCTCATCGACAGACATACCAATACCCTTTAGAAAGAAAGACAGTTGCTGGCGGCCATTGAATTTCAAATGGTGGTTTGTAGACAGCCCATCAATAAGGTTACGTGCACATAGGGGAAAACTGGAGCGCAATTCAGGCGAATAGATGGAGGCCGCGGTGATGGAACCGTCTTCCGCGGAGGAACTGCTGGTGTAGTCATTGCTATGCTCACTAACCATGTACCCTGAGGATAGATGTGTTAGTATAGGTAAGAGTCGGTCGTCCTCATTGAGTTTAGGTATGTAGTGGTAGGTCTTCCGTAGCTCTGTACCAAGCTGGGTGGCATACTCCCCTGATATATGGCTGAGCTGTTGGAATTGAGGGAGGTACGCCCATCCGTTTTTCACGAAAACCTGGCGCGACCCAACCATTTCCATGACGTTCTCAAATGGCAACTTAATAAACTTTTCTTGTTTGAAGAACTGTCGCCTCTGCTGTTCTTCGGATATATTGAGTTGAAACTGCATTTGGGGCACTATAGTGTCGTACAGTTCGTTGGCAATCTGTTGCTTTTCCTCCTCATCTATGAATTGCAAGAACGGTAAGTCAAGGCTCTTGACGAACTTTGCCTGATCTAGAAGTGTCAGCATTTGGAAACGTAAATTAAATAGCAGAACTTCTGCATGAACAAACTTCTCCCTTAGTTCTTTGCTTCGGCAGAAACACAAGCGCAAAATAAAGTGACTATAGTAATCCTTCTTCCGTGTTTCAACATCATCCGAAAGGGGGAGGTACCTAGTTAACATTGGTTTGATAACTTGTTCTATCTCTTTTGTATTTCTGTTGCGCTGTGATAATGACACCAGCTCTAGCAACACTTTCAATCGATCAATTGCCCAGGTTTCAAATTGCTCAAGGGTTATCTCTCCTTGGGGAGGGTGCTTGTAAAAAGATAATTTGGCAGGATACAATTCTTCGTAATAAGCTTCTTCCGCGGCGGAGGATATACCCGCTTGCACGTAACCTATTGCTACTGAATCATCGCTCTTTAGATTATTCCTTCTCTGTGAGATACGCTTTTTTGTCTGCCTGAACATAGTAGCCTGCTGATATATTTATCTAGGCGGTAGATGATTCACAAGCAGCGTATTTTACCTTGCTACTTTATTCTAGTTTCAGTTCCGCAATTCGCTGAAGCGTCTTTATTTTATTCAGTCAGTTTCGTGTTTTTTTTTTGGCCCTTACATTATAAATTCACAGTGAGAAAAGTAAGATCGACCTTAAAAGAGAATAGGAGTAGTGTTTAGTAAGTGCTGAAATTGAAGTTAAAAGAAGCATCTTTCTTTCAATAAGGTCTTAATTTGCTTCTTAGTCAGTGGCTACTACATACACCAGATATGGGTGTTAAGAGTGAAGTCACCTATGATGTTGTGATAATTGGTGCAGGTATTGCTGGTTTGAAGGCGGCTTCTGAATTATATAAACATGGAGCAAAGAATTGCTTAGTTCTAGAAACGCGAGACAGAATTGGCGGAAGGCTACTCACTGAAAGGAGCAAAGTATTTCCTGACAGATGTTATGATTTAGGAGCCTCATGGCATCATGATACGTTGGCCAATCCACTTTTTGACGAAGAAATGAGCCTTCCTGAAGAACAAAGAGCACCAGTCATGTTCGACAATGCTGATTGGGTGTTGGTAGATTCTGAAGGAAATGCTCTAGACCATGTGAAGCTATCCATATTAGAATCTATACATGATGAGCTTGACTGTTTCGTTGAAAATACATATTTTAAGTCAGTGGAAGCTAAAGATGTATCCTATTTTGAGATAGTGATGCAATATCTTTTTAATAGAAGAGATTCACTTACGGATGAACAGATACTTCACTTGCCTCAAGTTGCTCGCCGTCTCGAGTTCTGGCATGGTATCGATTGGAAGAGACTTGGTGCAAAGTACTCTGCACTAGAAGCGAATGGAAGAAACGCTATTGTTCTAAACTACAATGTCATTGTTAATAGAATTGCAAATTCCTTCCCTAAGGAATGGATAAAACTAAATACTGAGGTTCAGGGGATCGAGAGAAATAAAGACCAGGTGTACATTAAAACCAATACCGGTGAGCTCCATCTAGCTGATTACTGTATTGTCACTGTTCCTCAGAGTATCTTAGAACTGTCTCTTAAGGATAAATCTCTGCCTGGAAAGATTGAATTTTCGCCTCCATTTGATTCTGAGCTGAAGGAAGGGTTCAAGCACACACACTTCGCTTCGCTGGGTAAAATCTTCTTGGAGTTTGACAAATGTACGTGGAACCCCGATAGAAGTGCCGCTCTAATCGGAGGTCTTCTGCCCCAGGAATTTGTGGGCATTGTCCGGGATGCAAAAAGTGCGGATTCTCTTATAGATGTTTCATCGAAACTTGAATCTGGGCAGGGCTACTCTGGTTATCCTTTGTATTTTTTTAACCTTCAAAGGTCGATGGGAAGTGCAAGTATCCTCATTCTTGTACAAAAGCCACTTACAGCATATTTGGAGAGTCTTTCGCAGGACGATCTTCTCGAGTTCATCAAAACTCCAGTCCAGCATGCATTAAAAGCACTTGAGTCATCCAAACCTGCTCTTTTCGATTTAGATGATCAAATATTGAACCCTGCTGATGTGCCCAACCCGGTATTAAAAAATATTTTGAGATCCAACTGGAGTAATGACCCTTACGCTCTCGGCTCATACGGTGCGTCTTATACCGGAGATGATATGTTGCTACCTATTTTAGCTTTCATTAATGGCCAGGGCCCTCGCTTGAGGTTCGCAGGTGAGCATACTACCGTTGAAGGTGCAGGCTGCACATATGGCGCATGGGCTAGTGGTAAGCGAGAGGCCCGTTACGTCCTACAACAAATGAAATCCTCCTGCCAGTTGAGAGGAATAAGACGTTGAGTCCAGGACTCAAGAGAGGGCCACATCCAATGAAAACGGCTAATCCATGTTTAACCTACCACTTAGACGGATCTATTAAAAAAGGTATATATGTGAATATGTACAAGATAAAAAAACTTTTCAGTATTGTTCATTAAAGCTGATCCTCAGGTAAATATGAACTATCCATCACATATTCCAGTCCTGCCATTACAGATGAATCGTTCGGGAGAGAGTCTCCGTGGGTCATAATAATGTTGTCGAACCAACGCAACAAATCAAACGATTCTATCTGCACGTCGGACATTACAGTAAGTTGTATGTGGAGGAAGTTCCACCAGTACTTAGATGGTATTAGTTTTCCACGGTGTTTGATCATAGTCCTTCGTTTTAAATGCACATTTAGTATACCGTGGAGTAAGAGTTTACTCATTGAAACAATCTCTTGTGGATGAGTAGCACAGTTTTGACATACACAGCTTACGGGAGGGCATTTGCAATTATGCTTCTCTATCTTATCATTTCCTTCTTCCCCATCAACAGGGACATCATCAACTACCTCTATATCTGAGGTAGACGTCTTTTCGCCTGGATGTTGTCTTAGGTAGTCTAACGTTGAGAACGCTTGTGATTCTGAATCAGCAGCGCTTTCCACCGCTTCTGTCCCTAGTGTTGTTAGGGGAACACCTGTATGCTGGATGAACATTTTAAGTTCCTCTTCTTTTCTATGTACTAAACAGTTACCGCACATACAATTTCCATCCTCGCAAGAACATTGCATACTCAAATATACCCCCTTGTATGTAAACGGTTCAACGATTCCTGATAGGAATATGTCTTCTCGGTTTCCATTTGCAGAAGTATTCAGAGGTGCAGCTGTTGATAAATCCACTTTCGTCGAACCAGAACTTATTGGCATGTCAAAGCTTCCTGACACTTCAGGATCATCGTAGCTAGCCACTCTTCTCTTTTTGGGTTTGCAATGACATTCAGAGATGGCATCATCGCTTCCAAAGCTGTAACCATCCGTATACTTTAATAAATACTCCTTTTCAGTCACAAATTTGAATTTTTTATCATCTAAGTCATCATTCTTTGTATCTTCGATCATTATCTTTAAAGCTCCATCCACTAATAGCGCCTTCTGCGTTTTCAGAGCTTTCAAAAACAAAATAGGCTGTTTATCCATTTTGCTGCATGTGCCCTTACCGCCCACGGGGATACTTCCATCGTTCTTTTCCGAACATCCAGTATAATCATCATCTTCATTACCTTGACTTTCGGGAGAAGCAACTTTCGATTCAGCGTCAACAAGGATCACCTTTCTAATATCCATAGGTGAAGGCCGACCTCTTGTACGCACTTTAACTAACATCCTATCGCTATGTCGGCATGTAGACGATCTATGACCTCGTATACATGCGACACATGCATACTTTTCACCATCAAATATTATCATTCTTATATTTCTTAGAAGTGACTCGCGCTTTTAAATTGCTCTTTCCACCGTCTGCCAGTAATATTACTCTCTTCTTACTAATATATCCGCTGATAACAGCCTAAGACCTATACTCTTAAGATGCTCGATTCGCAAGTCCTGTAGGGTTGTAATGTGTACTTAATGACCGACTTTTTATTTTTGCTCATAACTGAGCTAATATCTAATTCAACAGAAAGTTTGAGATTCTTACGCCTTCTCTGTGCAAAATATTAAACTAGTGTGCACGAAAACATAAAATACATAAACATATATTACTCTAACCACTAATCCTTGAAAATATAGACATAATTCCTAGTTCTGACGTAAAAACAGCTTCTGGGTTCTTTCCTTTGTTCTGTTTAACTGTTCTGGCTGGTCTACCCCCCATCTCAAGTAGCCTTTTTTTTTGTATACTACTTCGTTACAAAGCTTAAAGTAGCCAACTAACTGCCCCATATCAAGAGCTAACAATAAGTCGACAATACGCACTGAGTGGAAGTTCAGTAAGATAGAGTGATATAAACTATAGATATTTAAAATGTCAAAAACGGCACAGAAGCGTTTGATGAAGGAATTACAACAACTGCTCAAGGACAGTCCAGAAGGGATAGTCGCTGGTCCCGTTTCAGAAGACAATATATTCTTATGGGATTGTCTCATAGAAGGCCCTCCCGATTCACCTTATGAGGGTGGTGTCTTTAATGCGAAGCTGCAGTTTCCCAGTGACTACCCGCTCTCCCCTCCTAAATTAACATTTACACCGAGTGTGTTGCATCCGAACGTGTACCCCAATGGTGAAGTTTGTATATCAATCCTTCATGCACCAGGGGAGGATCCAAATATGTATGAAGATGCTAGTGAGCGGTGGTCACCAGTTCAGAGTGTAGAGAAGATTTTATTAAGCGTTATGAGCATGTTAAGTGAACCTAACATTGAATCAGGAGCCAACATTGATGCGTGTATCTTATGGCGGGACAACAGAGCTGACTTCGTTAAGCAGGTCAGGACGTCAATTCTAAGGTCACTAGGTTTCAGCTAATGGAAGGATGGACTATCAAGAGTATAAAGGAGCGTAGCCTATATTTAGACAAACGGCCTAAAGCTGTATAGTTTCGTTCACGTGACCACTGAAGGTTTTCAGATAGCTGTCGAGGTCTACTTGGCTGTGTTTGTTAATACAGCTTAGCTAGCATACATACACAGCTTTAGCGGCAATAACAATCAGAGTAAATCCACGTTATTTCTATTTGTTAGAGTATACTTATTGCTTAGCAGGATAGAAATCGTTATATCTTTAAGTCCATAGCGAAGTTGGATTGTTTATACAAAAGCGCATATTAAGGAAAGTTTCATTTGATTATCAGGCTGTTATATATAGCAGGCAGATAATATATTTACAAACGGTTATCAAATAAGGATAGCTTATTCAATGAAGGTTATAGATATCTTTAGCGGAGTTGTTTTATCTTGTTTGACACGTCTTGCGTGTGGAATAGACCTTGACGTTGATGATTTAGATTCTCTTAAGGAGGCAACTTCACTGGTATCTTCCGGTATAATAGACTATTATGAGGGTAAAAAGTATGGAGGTACTATAGGTATGTTCTCCAGTCCTAATTATTGGTGGAATGCGGGTGCTGCATGGGGATCCTTGCTTGATTACTGGTGGTATATGGAAGACGACACTTATAATGATTTGATTACAGAAGCCCTTCTATACCAGGCTGGCGAAGGTGAAGATTATATGCCACTAAACCAAACTACCACTGAAGGTAACGACGATCAAGCATTCTGGGGCTTTGCTGTTATGGCAGCTGCTGAAAGGAACTTTACCAATCCTCCAGCAGACAAGCCACAGTGGCTTGCATTAGCGCAGGCGGTATTCAACACCATGGCGTCGAGATGGGACGAAAGTTC
>AZAH01000008.1:48648-210517 GCA_000710315.1 Eremothecium coryli CBS 5749
AGAGGTGATGCAGAACTTGCGTTGCTTGGATAGACCTGCTCCTTATACTGCAAACACAGGAGGTTCGAGTAAAGGAGATCCCAGTGCGGGTACGAGACCAAAACGCCCAATACAACCTCCTTTGAATCTAAACACTGGTTCCTACGCCGCTGCAGGTATACTAACAGGAATAATCGGCATTTTCATTGTTGCGACCTCGGTGTGGCTGGTGTTTTGATCAATCATAACAACTTTTTCCAACCACTACTAATAGAAGTTAATTTTAGCCGAAGATATATGTACTCTTAATACTCACACTCCACGTTCTTCAAGCGTAATATTGATGGTTAATATAGACATGTATTAAGGACCCAATCGTGCATTCTTTTAGTAGTGGTTTTAATAGGTAAATTATATATACTGAACTGAATAGAACCTAATAGTAAATTTACATGTCCGTAAGCAAAAAGTGCTTTAACATAACACCCTACAATCCACCATTCTTACTTGTACAGACCGACCAAACCATTTTTCGCTCAGCGAAGTTATAAATTGGGTATCTTGAGGACTGAATAAATCTAAATCGCATTCAGCCAAAAATATAGGTGACACTACGAAAACATTGTCGTCAATATGTTCATCATGCGCTTGCAATGCTGTATGTAGTTTTTCAAATAACAAAGTTGTCCTTTCGTGGAAGTAATCCAAGATAGTGAGCACAATTTCCAATTCGCTTTTTTCCACCACGGGGTCGAAGGTTCGATTTATATCATAACTATGGTATGAAGGTTGGAAATAACCCGCAGTTGTCCACCAAAAGAAAGCATCAATTATATATTGCGACCACGATAGTGGCTCAACGTTTAACAAAAACTTTCCCAGATCTGCTTGACTATATTCACGGAAAAGATAGTCCGTAGATAAATGTTGGAATAATTCCCACTCTCTTGGTGTAGCTTTGACACGTTTTTCGTATCTACTCACTTCAATTTCAGAGTGTTTTGATAGTCTTACTACCACATCAAATAGTTCAGAACGGTGAGTCAAAATCTCATCGGTGGTACATGAGATAAAACCAGGAAGCTCATAGTTTTCCCTGTGACTTCCTAGTGCTTCGGAAACTACTTCTGTGAGGTAGTCTAAGTCGGTAATACCCACTGTATATAGTGTCTGTAGTGGTTCATTATTACCTGGAAAGCGGTCGGCTAATTGTTTGGGAATTAGTGACAAGATTGAAAGGCAATACACTAATGCGTTGCACCTTTCAAACGGTTGACCCCGTTCATTAACTATTAATATCCTTTCCCGTAATAAACATGACTTCCATAACGTAAAAATCAAAGGCCCCAACTCATGGAAAAAGTCTGGTATAAAATATAACCACGATCTTTGTGGAGTAACAAATGAGTTTTCCTCTCTACTAGCGCACTCATCGTTTAGATCATATGAATGCGGAGTCCATGCCCCTTTTATAATCTTGACGGGCATCTGTGTAACAGCTGAAGGGGAAGCTACCTCTGCTTGCATCTTGTGGCAATTAAAATAGTTTTCAAGTACTTCTAGCGATTCGCTATCTGTCCAATGTCTCATTAGCTTCGCTAAGTCATCTCTGTATTCATTTGCGCATATGAATCTGTTGGGTTTCCAATTGTAGAAGCTGTGATGTCCTACCTGCTCACATTGAGTAGCATCTAATATAACTGCTAATGAATACATAGAAACTTTCCCCCTATCTATGTGACCACTTGTCTCTTCACTAGCTAACTTCAATCCATTTTGAGAGAAAACAGCAACACCATAATAGAAGTCACTCCCACGTTTAGGAATAACAAAACTGACGCAATCCTGCTCAACTTCATGGATACCTGATGGCAAAGTTTTAAACTCAATATTCTTTAAATCAATGTCTTTTGATACTGAGGCACTCCACACCAACGAGTTACCACGCTTAACGTCAAATTTTGTTAAGCATATTGCACTTAATGGCAACTTGTGTGTTCCAGAGGCGAGTTGGAATCCACTAGTGTCTGGTTGAAAGATTATAGGTGAGTATGACATACCCTTTAAGTAGATATCCTATTCCTTTACTGCGTTGGTTACTTTAGCAGAAAGACTAGTTACTTTTAAAGTTAAATAATTTACGATGGTTGTTTCTTCCTTTATTTAAAAGCCACCAAAATTGCATACTTTTGGAAACAAGAACAAGAACCTTATTAAATAATGAAGGACAAGCAGTTGCAGCAAGTTTTTGATAAGTTGGTGGACGATCTTCAAGTAAATGTTGATATACTAAGCGCACGAGCAATTTCGAAGTTTGGGGCTGACGCAAGTGCAAACTACGATTGGTTAAATGAACTGAGAAACCGTTATTCTACTAGAAAAGACGAAGAGATACGCAAATATAAACAGCTGAAGGCCGATTACAGTGATAAATTGGACAAGTTGGAAAGTAAGGTAGAATACTTTGAACGGTTAGCTGAGGAATTAGAAGAGTTTCAAAATGAACTCGCTGTCAAGTTACGCCGGATAAAAACTAACATACGATCTACTGAATAGCTAAATAGATGGCTAAACCTATTTACCAACGCAGAAACGAGAGAACACAACACCTAATATTTCTTCAACACCAACTGTTTCTCCTGTTATTTTGCCTATTCCTTCAGCGGCCAAATTCAGACTCTCAGAAGCCATAACGACATCCTCCTTCTTAATAAAGCAATTGAATTCGTTGATACCGCATAGTACATCTTTTTCGAGTATTTCCTGCGCCCTTTTGGAAACTATTATGGGGTCTTGGTCACCAGAATCTGTTAGTCGCTCAAAATGAGATGTTAGCTGGTTTAACAATGTGTCTATACCCTCCCCGGTGGAGCATGAGATTGCTAAAACGTTTCCCAAACCTTTGAATTCTGTATTTATGCAATTTATTGCCTCTTGGAGCTTATCGGAGTCAATAAGGTCGATTTTGTTAATGACAAATATAATAACCTTTCCATCACCTTCATGCATTAAGTAGGACTTCAGTTCATCCGAAACCATATCCTGAGAAATTGGATCTAATAATAACAGAACTATGTTGCTATCAACCATCTTTTTTTTGGCTAGTACCATCCCCAATCGCTCTATGGTATCATTACTGTCTTCACGTATGCCAGCGGTATCGCATAATACAACCTTGTAGCCATTAATGTCCAATGGTATGTGGATTGCATCTCGGGTTGTTCCTGGAATATCACTGACTATAGCTGTTTCTTCTTCTGTAATTCTATTTAACAGCGATGACTTACCTGTATTGGGTGCTCCAAGTAGCACTAACTTAATACCATCCTGCAACATCCTACTTTTATGCATTTTTTGCAAAAAACGACTAATTTCCAGTTGAAGCATGTCCATATCAGCCTTTACAACTGACAAAATACCATTGATATCCTCAATTTCAGTATCCTCGCCGAAATCAATCACTGCTGTCAATTGTGCTACACTCTCAACTATTTGCCGCCTCCACGAGAGGAAACGCGAACAGGTTTCCCCCTTGATACTTGCTATCGAACTTCTACGTTGCATTTCTGTATCTGCATCTATCAACTCGCCGATACCCTCTATCTGCGTTAGATCATACTTACCATTTTGAAATGCCCTCATGGAGAACTCTCCTGGTTCAGCATAACGGATTAAAATACCTTCGTCTCTACTGTGAAGAGACGCAATAGCCTTAAGTACGCTATTTACTACTGCTCTTCCCCCATGCAAATGCAATTCAAGCATGTCTTCTCCCGTGAAGGTGTGTGGTTGTTGCAGATACAAAGTTAACGCCTTATCTAACACATCATCTCTATGAGGAGTTAATGGGTTATAAAGGGTCCTAAGGACAGCACGGCGGTTAACTGGTGTTGATTTATTCTTTGTAAGCTGTTGATATATCTGCTTGGAGTGACTCCCAGATACCCTTACAACAGCGATAGCTGATTTTTGCCCTGCAGGAGTGGAAAGGGCATATATTGTCGGAAGATGGGTAGTAACTGGTGAAGAAAAATATCTCTTCAATTGCAGTAGCATGCCTATTCTATCTTTATTGCGATGGGAAAGTTATCCAATATTAAGTGGTTTATGGATGCTTTGTTTCTTTCTGGAGAAGTACTATCAGCTGTTGTCTTCAAGTCGCTCTTCCATCTTCGCATTTCCCCATATTATGAAAATATTATTACAAAATGTCTATACAGTTTGACTATGATATACAATGGTAATACATTTAAGGAAAACTGCAAAAAGAAGACCAATAGCACTATATGATGAGCATGGCTCATATAAAATCGAATAAAAGGAGTATTGCATGTTAACTCGCTGTTTTAGAGCATTAGCGTTTCCCTCTCGGGATTTGTCACACACGAGATTTACGTGATCTAATCAGCGATAGCACAAAGTAGCTGCCAGAAATCTAGCCATCATGGAAAGAAAAGAATTGGAATACTAACATTTGAATCGATAGAACGTTTGACGTTGGTTGTCGTACATACGTTCTTGTGTTAGCAGTTTGGGAGAGTGACAATGTCGCCAACGACAGTAAGATACATGGAACTAAGGTCGAAACCGAAAATCGGTCACAATCTGTGTACAATGCTGAAGGTATTTAAGTTCCATATTTAATGCCTTATCTTTGATATTCTCTTTCGATTTTTATTTTATTAGATTCTAAAACCAAACACTATCTCCCAATTTGCGAATACAAATGAGACTTTCCCACCTAGTCGGAATAGGCCTAGTGACAGTAAGTGGTAGGCTTACGGCTGCCCGCGAAGTAAGTTTACAGGCGGAATTCAGAGACGTCATTAATTATGATTTTGATTTGGACTCAATGTCATATTTTGGTCATATGCTAATTGAACAGGCGATTGATTGGTTGGAGGCCCACGATATAAGCAGCATTTCAGAGACTTTTGATTATTACAATGCACACAGAGTAGACTCTTACACACTAGATGCCGCAGTAGAAAAGGGTCATGAATTTTATAAGGCTTCGGAGTTTTTTAAATACGGCGTAAATTTTGTTGCCGAAGTCCTTGAGAAATCAAAAGACTCACAGAAGTTCCAATGGTGGAAGCATGGTATGATGCAGAGTGTAATCAGATTGGGCACTGCCGATTTGCTAAACAGTTTTTTGAATGAAAACTTTGGTGTTGCATTTACAGATTTGCTAGAAATTTACAGAGATTTCCAAATGAAGGTCGAATCTGTAGATATATTAGGAAGTATCCTAGATTCTCCAAGTGGAACAGTCTCAAAGACACCTAAGGAGCAGCCATTGACGGCACCAAAAACTAAGATTGATCTTCCTAATGTAAATCCTGAGGATTCCCCTTGGGATTCAGCAGAAGATAACGATGATAACGATGATGACGATGACGATGACGACGATGAAGATGAAGAAGAAGAACAATCCTCGAATGAGGATCATAGCCCAGCCCCAAGAGAGGAAACACCGAAGGGTACTCGAAAGACAGTTGATGAACCTTGTGATGGTGACACTTCAACATCAGAATATTATACTTCAACATCCAGTATGGAAGGCACGTCGACACAACCTGAGAGTACAATGAAAGAGACGGATTCATACACCGAAACAAGTTACTACCATAGCCCTAGTAAGGTTACAGATATCCCCACTTCCACACCAGCTCCAAAGGAGGGAAGCAAAAAGGATGAGGAAAACAACGAAGGCGAAGACCAGAGAGAGGGGGGTCAGAAAGATGATGGAAAGGTAGACAAGAAGGACGACAAGGACGAGAAGAAGGATGAGAAGGATGAGAAGGATGACAAGGATGACAAGGACGAGAAGAAGGAAGACGACAAGAAGGATGAGAAGAAGGATGAGAAGAAGGATGACAAGGATGAGAAGGATGAGAAGGATGAGAAGAAGGATGAAAATAAGGATGAGAAGGATGAGAAGAAGGACAACAAGGACGAGAAGAAGGAAGACGAGAAGAAGGATGAGAAGAAGGATGAAAATAAGGATGAGAAGGATGAGAAGGACGACAAGGACGAGAAGAAGGAAGACGAGAAGAAGGATGAGAAGAAGGATGACGAGAAGGAAGACANAGAGGTGATGCAGAACTTGCGTTGCTTGGATAGACCTGCTCCTTATACTGCAAACACAGGAGGTTCGAGTAAAGGAGATCCCAGTGCGGGTACGAAACCAAAACGCCCAATACAGCCGCCTTTGGATCTAAACACTGGTTCTTACGCCGCTGCAGGTGTACTAACAGGGATAATTGGTATTTCCATTATTGCGACCTCGGTGTGGTTGGTGTTTTGATTGCTTTTATGATATAACCGCTTTCTTGAGGCTTCCCCACATGCAGGCGTTTGCTCAAACTATGAGCATTTTAGCAACGCATCATATTCTAATAATTTACTCTTTGTCAACGAGCATATTCAGAGTATGTGAAGATATCTTCAAAGTGATTACAATTCCCAATATGTCCCTTTTTCCACTTACAAACCTTATTTGTTCTAAAAGTATTACTGCTTAGCATACAACCAAAGGAGGTCTGTAATCCCGTATATGCGTGGGTGGCAGAGGTCCTCAACATATGCGGATGTTAGCGTAAGATCTAATCGCGTTCTTGGCCATTTTCCATTAGTATGTACTAATTGTACGTAATCTTTGTAATAAACCAAACATAGAATAGCTGTGTCCAAGCAATTCAAATATTCAATTCAAATTTAAATGAAAACAACCTTGGGTGAAATAGAATAGGACATCCTTTGCTTATGGACTTGCGTATATCCATGGCCAATTGCCAAGCAAAACTTTTCGATGATGACTACTGTCATGATTTTTTCTTAGGTGGCTTAGCTGTAGGCTGCGACCTGTCAATATGATATGCAATCTTACCTACAAGTATATCACAATGAATATTATCTACAAGGTAATATAAGCCAAGCCATGTTTTTTATTTTGGACCTCTTGAACTTGCTTAGTTTGCTGTTTATTTTATAGTACATATCCAACCACCTTGGCTAACTAACGCGCTATCTTTGGATTCGTGTTCACTGCAAAAATTTACGCACGGCTTTATATACCTATTCAGAGGAAGGGCTTACATTGCTTGGACATTCACCACTGAAATCCTAGTTTGAGATGATGAACTGGGCAAGTCTCTGTTATGGTGTTATATCTTCCTTTATAATATGTCTGGCGTACGGAATAGACCTTGATGTTGATGATTTAGATTCTCTTAAGGATGCAACTTCAATCGTTTCCTCTGGTTTAATGAACTACTATAAAGGAGGTACGGGCGATTTTGAAATTGGTTTGTTCGATCATCCTAATTATTGGTGGAATGCGGGTGCTGCATGGGGATCCTTGCTTGATTACTGGTGGTATATGGAAGACGACTCTTATAATGATATACTGACAGAATCCCTACTTTACCAGGTTGGAGAATATGATGATTATATGCCNGACGAGAAGGACGATAAGGACGAGAAGAAGGAAGACAAGAAGAACGATAAGGACGAGAAGAAGGAAGACGACAAGAAGGATGAGAAGAAGGATGAGAAGAAGGATGAGAAGAAGGATGACAAGAAGGATGACAAGGATGAGAAGGACGACAAGTCTGAACCTTCAGAAACCGATAGTGCTCCATGCGAGACTACTTCTGAAACGAAGACTGGTGACTATACAACAGAAACAACAGTCGAGGAACCAAAAATAACTTCTGACAGCGCACGCAAAGTTCAGCCTTCAGAAACCAAAAAGCCATCGTCCACAGGGAAGATTACCGAGAAATTCAACCCAATAATCACTGAAGGTCCTCGTCTTACTTCTAGCCAGAAACAGGTGACTGAAAAGGTGACAAAATCTTCTCTGCAAAAGACTGTGATAACTTCGTATGTGACAATGCCTGCTTCTACTACCTATGTGAAAGTCCAGCCAACAAGCACCAAGGATTCTCTTCTCGACAAACTAAAGAAATTACTACCAGATGTACCAGATATGAGACCGCCAGGAAGAGATCCTAAGAGAACAACTAGCACTTATTCTAACTCCAATGAAAAGCAAGGCCCAATAGTTACAACAGATATTGAACCAATAGAGAAAAATAGTAGCACCACATATGTACTTCTACCGACTCTAACGGTGCCTCAAAGTACAAAGAAGAGCTACATCCCTACTTCCTTGGAGACCGACTCAACGCCTGAAACCTCCAAATCAGAAGTATCATATGAAATCACAACTACTGCAGGTAAAAAAAACTATCCAACGTTAACATGGATAGAAGAAGAAGACCAGATTAAGGCTTCGAGCACAATATCACCAACTAAAAGTAAGGAAGTAGTCAGCACGAAGATATATCCAGAACCATCTAAAGAAGAGATTACTCCAACTGAAACCAGTCAAGCCGATTCAACACCAACCAGTCAAGCCGATCCAACACCAACCAGTCAAGCCGATTCAACACCAACCATCACTGAATTTAGTAAAACACTCAAGAGTACTCGCACAACAATTCCAGAACTCCCTCCATTCACCACAAGTAATCTGAACTTCACCGAAACTTTCGAATTTCCACAGCCTAGGGCAACCGGGCCAAAAACTAGTCACAAGCCTACTGAGTCGCCTACACCTAAGGAAACAAGCAGTGAGGAGACCCCACAAAAAACGTCAATTCCAACTGTCCCACGCGACTCCGTTAACTTGAACTTCACAGCTCCTATCGAATACCCACCGATAGGAGAAACACCAAGGTACAAGCCAATCGTTTCAAAAAAGGCTAGAACTACTAGTACAGCTAAACCCAGAGCTGTGCAGGATCATATGCCTTCGCAGCGTGGTATTGAGCCTGGCTCCCCAATGGTCTCAGAAGAGCTCATCCAGGAATTACTTTCCCGCGAAACCCCTACCGGCGTCAGCACCCCCCACGGTGTAATTGTTGCATTGCCTACAATCCCAGAGTCACAAGAAGAAACAAATCTAAATGGGGACCCTGCTCCACAGAGCCATGGCTACTCTACAACGCACGCTCAAATCTTCCCTGAGGATGTAGTTCAAGATAGATTTGGCCTACAGAGCCCAAACATTCCAGCCACTACCCCTGAAATTGTCAAATACACCAGAGCCACCCCTGTTGTTGTAGTACCATCTAGTATTCCTCCTGGAGTTACTAGTACTATCGTCGCCACAAGGCCTGCTTACCACACATTTAATAACACTTTCCCAACAGGGAGAAGAATACAAAAGTTCTTCGGTAATAGAACAAACAACACCTTCGTTGTAGACACAAACCTCGCCAATATGGCACCAGGTCTACAGCCATGGTCAGTGTTTAGCGCAGTTATTGTTTTAATAAGCAGCGCTTTCCTATTCTAGAGGACATCTTTACTATAATTCTGCCTAGCAGCCATGTACCAAAATTGTTAGATATTGAGTCTTCACGCGAGCACCTATAAGGTTAAAAGCCGCTTGCTAGACACATACTCTTTAATTTTATAATTTAAGCCATCGCCACTTTAACAATCTCTTGGTATAGCCACTAATTGTAATCAGTAGCCCTTGTTTATCCGCTTAGATATGTTAATCATGTGTACACCCAGTCACCAGTTTTGTTCGTAGAAATCTTTAGTTCTCTATATTGAAAATTTTTCAGCAAGAATCATTGAAAATCTGGCTCACCGTAGCAAGAAAGGTATAATTTGGGAATATATTAACCATTAAGAAGCACTCAGCATGTCGCATATATATCGTGCAGTGCGTAGGCTCCACTCTTCCAGGCTAACTCGTCAGGCTGAAGTGTTGTCAAGTGTAGGAGCTCGCGTGAAGCGTGAAGAGCTCGAACAATACAGGAAATACTATCAAGCATTGAGAAACGCCGTCCAGAAGCCAGAAGAATATGGTTTAGAACAGTCAGCACCGTTAATTACTCTTTCCAAGCGACTGGCCATGCCGAAAGAGTTTTCCTTGTCTACTTTGGCTCGCTGTCTAACGTGTCGCTCTTCAAAATTACCTGAAGATGTAGCCGGAACATTTAGAGTTGCTACAACTACTGAACAGAAACAGCACTTTCACGACAACCATGGTTTAAATATATTTGGTAAAAATATTTTGACGTTCTACGTCACTGAGCAGCTGATGAAGAGATACCCTCGGCTGCCAACTCCGGTGTTGAACGCAGCTGTTGATGCATACGTTGGAGAGAAAGTGTTAGCAAATGTAGGCAAGGGCTGGGGTATCGAGGTTGAAAATAGTACAGTAATGGAACGGTATTTGCGTGGAGAGCCCCTTTGCTTAACGTTAGGGCGCCTACGTTTTTTCAATAATACCCTACGGGAAGCGGATGGCATCCAAGTAGTGCTTAGCGAGAATAAATCACCGGAGGCTGCAATGGCTTTGGCTGTCAGAAGTATAATCGGTGGTCTATGGGCCAGTACACAGGATCAACAATGCGTGTTCAAGTTCATAGATGATCACATTTTGTCGCGTAAACTTGATGTATCTCGGCTGTTCCAGTTTGAGCAACCTACACGAGAGCTTGCCACCCTCTGTAGACGTGAGTCGCTTGAAAGGCCTATTTCTAAATTGGTTGCAGAGTCTGGAAGACTATCGAAGGCGCCCGTTTTTATTGTCGGAGTGTTTTCTGGCAATGAGAAGCTAGGAGAGGGTTTTGGTTCATCTTTGAAAGAGGCAAAAGCTCGGGCTGCTACGGATGCATTAATGAAATGGTACTGTTACGAGCCTGCTACGCCAGAACAGTCTCCTGTTATTGATGCTGGTCAAGTCCTTGTGTAGATAGAGTTTAGGATACACAGCAGCTGCCCTAAAGCTGTTTGCATAAAGTGTATAAATAGCCTTGTACATAGAAGTCATTTATCTATCTATATATCACACATCATTATCTGAAAATGAACTTACTACAACTTCGCGCAACAACAGGATACCAGCCAAAAGTAAAAGAATGGAACAATGGTACGTACTAGAAGAGGTGTTGGTGGCAATTAACCAATATTCTATGGAGGATAAAGAAGTTGTGGCAAGGCCGAGTGCATACATATTACTGGGAGATAACGATAGTGGCTTGCTTCAGACGCCAGTGGCCATAGATTTGCAAGTTAAACAGCAAGTGGGGACTCTAGTATGGGACAAATCGTCTGTGGAGGAACGTATTAGGCTCCAAAAAGTTATGAATAAATTACAAAATCCGCTGGCTTTGCTTGTAGTCGATGCAGAAGTATTTGAATATAGGGATCTCGCCCGGGAAGTCGCAGCTGTATGGCCATCAATAATGCGTATCCTAAGCTATCGTATCAGGGGTTGTGATATAAGGTGCTGGGACCTATCTTTCAAGCAACTAGTGGGTGATGTGGTGGTGAAAAGACGTTTGAGTAAATACCTGAATCAGGAACTGGTTGCTGAGAATGAGCGATCTCTTGGTTTAAGCGAGCAAACTGGGGTAGTTACCAAGCTTGTCCAAAACATTGATAGGATAATTGAATATATTGAGAAAAGTAGTACTCATGACGGTAAACATTCTACTATTCACACAGAGATACTACAAAAATGCTGGCAGCTTGTTTGTCGCTTACGTCTCCCTCCAACAGACGACATTGAAGAAAGACTAGCACTCATGGAGACACAATGGTTACTGTTACAAACATTAACTACGCAGATAGAGACTTCACTACTTTTAGGATAGGTTTAACAGAGCAGCTTGCGGACTCCACGGCTTCCGCCCAATAAGGGCGTTCCGGTAACAGGGCATAATCCCTGTTCTGTAACATAATGCACGGCACAAGGGTAGCATGCTACAAAGCCAGTCTGAAGCACACCTGGATTGACAATTTTTTGGGAGCAAATAGGGCAGTCCCGCTTAGTCGATCTACCAGGATACAAACTATCGAGACGAGGCGGTGGTGGCACCTCTTCCTCTCCATTCAGCAATTCTTGTTTATGTGATGGCTGCTGCGCCCATTGTTGCAACAATCTAATGGTAAAAATGAAGGTTGGGAATAATCCACTGGCAAACATTCCAACAGTTGTCCCCAGCTCCCTCGCCCTCTGCTGGATCGACAAAGCAAGCCACGGTAAGTTCATATGCACGGGCCGTGTAACGGACTCGCTCCTAGTGTACTGAGAAGACGTCGCCATGGGTTCATAACGTGCAAACTCAACCTTTGCAAGGGTATCAAAAACTGACATACCTCTACTGCGTCCAGACAAGTAGCGTATCTTGCATGCTAGTCCTACCACAGCTGCAACTTTTCGTAGATAGGGGTACCAATCAACGAACTTTTGTTCTCCGGATGAGAGTCGAGCCATTAGGCGCCGCCCCTGTAATATACCATGCCAATATTCTAACTTGTCTGTAATATAACTTAGGAGCACTTTATCCAGCAATACCGCTGCAATCTGGCGAGAAGATAAAGGATTTGCATTTTCGCCAGCGGCACCATTTCTTCTGATGGAGCGTCTCTGTAATCCGTAGAACTTCTCAATAAACGTTGCGTTATGCGCCCGTAGATGATAATATTCGAGCAAAAGCTTCAACAGTGTATAGAGTTCATCAAAATAGCTATGAAGTTTTATCCCTACAACGGAAGGTGACCTGGTAATGGCTTTGGCTGATAGGTATTGAAAAGTGGGTTTAAGCAGTTCGTCTACTTCCGTCGACGACAAGACCTCGAATAAAGTCGGAGTAGCTGTAGCGTCGACAGGGAGATTAGAATAGAACTCCATTACAGACGTTGTGAAGTAAAGTATCACCGAAAAGTTCTAAAGCAATCAGACAACGTAAATTATTCAAGGGATTTTCAGAGCCAGTGGTTCATTCAACACAACCAGCAGCAGAGGTACGAACCAGCTAGAAAGTATCCCCCCCAATTTTTTCCAAAACATAAATCGTTCATAAAAAACGTACACAGAAAAATAAATAATACCTACAAGTTCAGCAAGTTATTTCCAACTTGCACATAGCCTTGTTAAGAGCTAACTACAAGATACAAAGTTTTATTTCAACGCGTTATACATTAGCACTTGCGCACTTACAATTGGGATTGAGTGTGGAAAACGCTCAAAGCCTCAGTAATTCTCTTGCTCATGGTCTTCTCACCTTCTCTAACCCAGACTCTTGGGTCGAAGAACTTCTTGTTTGGCTTGTCAGCGCCGTCTGGGTTACCAATCATGCTCATGAGGTAGTCCTTCTTGTTCAAGATGTAGTCTCTGATACCCTCCAAGTAGGCGTATTGACAGTCAGTGTCCAAGTTGACCTTGACAACACCGTTGTCAATGGCAGTGTTGAACTCCTCTTGGGTGGAACCGGAACCACCGTGGAAGACCAAGTACAATGGCTTCTTCTCGGAGCCGCCAACCTTCTCGGCAGCGTATCTTTGGTGGTCGCCCAAGATGGCTGGGGACAAGACAACGTTACCTGGCTTGTAGACACCGTGCACGTTACCGAAAGCAGCAGCAATGGAGAAGTTTGGAGAAATTGGAGCCAAAGCCTCGTAGACGGCAAAGACGGTCTCTGGGGAGGTGTACAAAGCATCCTTCTCGACGTGCTCGTTGTTGACACCGTCCTCCTCACCACCGGTGATACCGATCTCCATCTCCAACCATTGGTTCATCTTGGCCATTCTGGTGAAGTACTTGACACAGGTACCGATGTTCTCCTCGTCGGTCTCCTCGGACAAGTCCAACATGTGCGAGGACCACAATGGCTCGCCGTGCTCCTTGAAGTAGGCCTCGTCAGCCTCCATCATACCGTCGTACCATGGCAACAACTTCTTGGCACAGTGGTCAGTGTGCAAAACAACTGGGATGCCGTATGCTGGAGCAATAGCTCTGATGTAGTGAGCAGCTGCAATAGCACCCTTGATGGCGGCGTTTTGGCCCTCGTTGGAAACACCCTTACCGGCAAAGTAGACAGCACCACCGTTAGAGGTTTGCAAAATGATAGGTGACTTAGCGTCTCTAGCAGCCTCCAAAGCAGAAATAACAGTGGAAGAAGTAGTAACGTTGATAGCTGGGATAGCGAACTTGTGAGCTCTGGCGTAGTCGAACAAAGCTCTAACGTCGTCACCAACAATAACACCGCTCTTTCTCTTTAGTACGTCTTGGACACCCATTATGAAATATATTAATTAATATGTATACTGAGGAATAAAAAAGAGAGAAAAACGCTACCAGCTGAAAACTGCTCTACAAATCAGACTTAGGCTGTTTATATAGCAACACTTCGAAACTATTTCACCGCAATGGGAAACGACTGAAAACAGCCCCATTTACACGGATACGGAGAGAAGCAAATGGCTCGTCATCTGTGAAGGGAGCTGTCGAAAGGCTTCGATCCCCTCCTTGTAGAAGCATCATGTGTTTCCGTATGGGCAACGTTCCTTCGGCTGCGTGTATGCCAACTAAAAAAACGAAAGTGGACGCCGGGCTTCCTAGGGTTACTCGAGCTCGTTCGAGAACTGGCACAGGAGGCGTGCGTGTCATTTAAAACTAAAAGAAAAAGTATATAATGAGCGCACACATAATCAGCGTGGGGTGATTGGGACAAGAGCAAGATAAAGGGACAAACAGCACTTACGTGTGATAAACGTAAAACAATGACTAGCAATACTACTGATTTGCCAAAAAAGTATAGCACGGATATGCGTGGTACATTTGGTTGGGACACAGCACGTAAAAGATGGCCCACAATCGTTTCAAATTGTGAAGACACAGTTAGTAGTGAATCACGTCCTGGCAAGGAGGATGTGCTTGCGCGGTTAAGAGAATTAAAGATAGCTATTACTGAAAACAAATCGTTGGAGCCGTTTAGTCCGGAAGAGGAAGCCCTCGGAGTGCCTAAATCGTTTAACGAGATTTTGGCGGCACTCGGGGAGCAAAGGTGGCAAAGCGGAGAATGGCTATTTTGTGAGATATACTTGTATAAATGGATCGTGGTGCAGCTACGAAAGACTCCGGGGTGGGAGGACTATGATATTTTTGAGAAGGTTAAGAGGGACACGTTCAAGCAGTCCGAGAAAGCGGTTGTTGAGTTGGCGCAATGGTATAGACGGTTGCATGAGAAGGGGTTTTCGGGGATGGGCGCGGAGGCGCTGAAGTTGTTATTCTGGGAGATGGTGGAGGTTTCTCTATGGGGCAACGCTACGGACCTTTCGTTGTTGACCAATGCATCCCTGGAGGATATTCAGGCGCTCCAGGGGGAGAGTGCGAGGAGATGTGGCAAGTCTCGGATATTGGTTGATAACACGAACGATGCGTGGGAGCTGTTGTCGGGGCTAAAGAGCAAGGGGGCTCGGGTAGACTTTGTTCTTGACAACGCGGGGTTTGAGTTGTATGCGGATTTGATTTTTGTGATATTTTTGCTTGAGACTGGTCTTGCTTCTGCGTGTGTATTGCACGCCAAGGACGCGCCCTACATGGTGAGCGACACCATGGTGAAGGATCTCGGGCAGCTGCTAAGTGACCTGGAGGATCCGCGTATCTTTGCGGTGCATGGCGAGGGGAGTGGTGCAGCGCGCGAGGCGTTGAATTTTGTTCTTGGCCGTGTGCGCGAGGCGTTGGCGGATGGACGGTTAAGTATCCGGGATCATGCGTTCTGGACGGAAGGCAGTGATTACTGGGAGTTGGTTCCGGGTCACCCAGTGTATGAGGATCTCCGTGGGTCCGACTTGGTGATTTTCAAGGGAGACTTGAACTACCGTAAGATGGTTGCTGACCGAGTGTGGCCCCGTACGACTCCGTGGGCTACGGCTTTGGGCGCACTTGCCCGGCATGGGTTGCGTACGCTAAGCTTGAGGACGTGCAAGGCCGATGTGGTAGCGGGGCTTCCTGCGGGAGTGGAGGAGGAGTTGTGTGCCGAATGGAAGCGCCTCGGTCACGAGAACGGGGAGCTATGGTGCTCCAGCGGCCGCTGGGCAGTTATTTGCTATTGTGATGGTGAAGTGAATTGATGTAGTGGTGATCTATGTAAAAGCTCTATGTAAAATTGCTTGAAAGAAATGAAGTACTTGTGATGACTGTTATTTTTTCTTCTGCACCTTGTCTGCGTTCTGTACAGGGGGCATAAAGGGCATCGGGAACATAAATGGCATGCCGAATGGCGGCAGTGGGATTGCTGGCATTTTTGCTTTCTTGAGGCTTGGCTCGTCAGCGCCATTTTCAGGCTCGTCTTTGTTGGGATCGCGATGCTCCGATGGCCCCGTAGCTCCATGAGTTTGCAGGAACTCCTGAACCAGCTTAGCCGCCTCCTCATCGGGGATCAGGGAATCTAGTAGGACGCCCGATGCTTTGCACAGAGGACAGATAAAGTCTGTTTCCAGTAAGGCGTCTTCCATTGGCATCTTAGAGACCAGGCGCTTGCAACAGTTGGCTGTCTGCACAGGGTCTCGTAGCAACCCTCTGGTTAGCGGGCATTTCAGATTATCGGGGAGATCTTCAAAACGGTTGGGCAGCCATACTGCATCCTGGTCCCGAACTGCGATCTTCTGCTGCTGCTGCTTCCTCTGGTAGTCCTCCCATGAATGCTGGTCGGCAACTTGAACCACAAACTTACCGTCATCAGTAACCATAATCTTTTTCTCAGCCATCTCCTCGGGGGTCATAGTTGAAGGATCAATTTCCACAGACTTAAGGAACTTCTTTGGGATACCCGTCGTTCTCCGGATACGCTTACCTTCGAAGTTAGGGTCAGAGTTCGTAGGACAGTTCTTGATCCAGTGATCTTTGCCACCACATCTATAGCACATGTAACCGGGAGGAGGTGGGCCATCATCCTGATGACCTTGGCCACCGCCGCCACCACCTGAAGCATGCAGACGGTTGTGGTATACAGGTACTGCCACTGACATAACCTGCTGTGTCTCGTGCCATTGATTTTCCTGATTGGCAAACATACGAGCAATTCTCTCCTCTTCTGTGCCTCCACTGACAGCTGTAGAAGCACTACTATAGCTGCCAAAGGTAGGATTTGCCCCCATGCTTGAGTTAGCCTTCATAAGCACCCTGGGCTTACCAAGCACGTATCTGGTGGCGTTTCCCGTGTTACCATATGTAGCTGGTGAGCGTTTAACTACAACCAGAGTCGAACGAGGTATGACCATTGCATCATCTTCATACTCATCAGTGGTATCTGGATTGTACAGCCGCAGCTGAAAGTCTGTGCCATCACCAAGCTTGTTGTCTTGTATAATGTCTCTTTTTAAATCAAACACAGTTATACCGGTACCATCAAACAGGATTCTTGACGTGTCCTTCTGCGACATAAAGCGATAAAATATCGTACTGGACATCTTTACCCATTTACTTCAGGATATGATGAGCTGCTTTGGTGGAAAGCTTTACTTTGGTCGATCTTTGTCTTTTCCGCTAACTTGTGAGGAGTTCAAAAAAACCTATTCATCTTCAGGTCTTGTTCTAAACTACACACTCAAAATAAACAACTTAAAATACACTCCAACAACTATGAGCACTGCCGGCTACTACGAATTGTATCGTAGAAGTACTATTGGGAGTGCTTTAATGGATTCACTTGATACTCTTATCAGTGACGGCAGGATAGAGGCCTCGTTGGCTATGCGCGTACTAGAGACGTTCGATAAGGTTGTTTCGGAAACACTAAGAGACAAGACAAGTGCGAAGTTGACATTCAAGGGCCACCTAGATACATACAGGTTTTGTGACGATGTGTGGACCTTCATAATTAAGGATTGTCAGGTAAATTTGGACCAGGCTAGTACCGATGACTCTGAGAATAGTTTAACTTGTGATAGACTACATATAGTCGCTTGTAACTCTAAGAAGAGCGGGGAGTAAGTAGAGGAGTTCAGCTTGACCAGGTGTTCACAACTCCGAATGTATGCAGCAGTAGCTATCATGTAGTTTCTTAGGTTAGCTACTTTTCTTTTTTGTATACGCTAGTGTGTATTCTAATTGTCAATTTGATGGCCGATTTCAAAAAGTGCTTCTTATTTAGCCGGTGGCAAACAAGCGTTACATAAATTATTCGTACTTAGCCAGGCTCATGGGATCTGCCAAGGAACAACTTCAGTTGCTACAGAAGGCTCTTTGTCAGCTTGACAGCTCAGGCAAGCGCCAAGATTCTTTGGAATACCAACAAGAACTAACGAAGTTACTGAAGACTTCGCTCGAGTTAAAACACTTAGTCAATGAAAAACTGGCTCTATTTAGTGATAATGAACAGCTTGAAGATATTGCGACATCATCTCTTCCATTCTTAGCATTAGATTACTACTTGGCACAGTGTTTTGCAAGGAAACAGCGAGTGAGAGAGATGGACGCCCACGAAACTACAAGCGATGGGTGCAAGTGGAAAATACAATTTCTCAGTAAGGCGACGCAACTACATGTGCAGTTTCTAATGTCACTATATGATTATGGTCTGCTGGATGACCTTTTCACTAAGATTCTTGAGAATCTGGCTGATGGAGAAAGCCTGACAGTAGAGACTCTGTTCCCCCAGCCCAAATCATCCACCGATATATCTGGTGCTTACTTGAAAAGACAAGCTAAAATAGAAGTGTTTCAACGTAGTAAGGCTATCGAGGAGCACCTGGCAAAACTGAACAAGGAGAGTAAAGTGCATGAAGATGAGAATGAAGATGGTAGTGAGAGGATTGACGAGGAGTTTTTAAGGAAGCTTTACTTAACACAACTTAAGGATCTTTCTTATCGTTCCTTTGGCGAGCTGGAGGGTATGTTGATGGAACTCGAATTACTGCGTAACTTCTCCTCCGTTAACAGCGTCGTATCCCTATCAGCTAAGAAGGACAATCAAACTAATAGCGATGTGCGTCCTTTCGAATATACGGACAAGCTAGAGACTTTGAACAAGCCAATACTTTCAAAAAACGGAAGGGTATTGCGTAATTTCACCCTGATTGATAAAAGAAATCAGCTCAAGAACAGTGTTTTTGGGTATGGCCAATATGGACCTACCATGACAGTAGAAGAACTCTTGGAACAGGAACTTGAAAATGGGAGGATGCTACAAGGAGGACATGAACCACAAGAGGAGCAAGATGAAGATAATGAGGAGTGGCAAGATAAGGAAACATACAAAGCAAGAGAATGGGATGAATTCAAAGAAGCTAATCCTAGAGGAAGTGGAAACACTCTAAATAATGGTTAGCACTTTGGAAGTTTTTAATTGCAGTAAACTTCGATTCTAAATACAGTCCTGTTATTGCATTGTTATATATATATATATATATATTACATAAACTACCATGGTCATGCAGATCTTATAGCCGTCAACTCTTTCTTCAAGTCTGATAAATACAAAACTTGCCCTTGGTTGCTATAATTGATGAGCCATTGGTCGTTTGGATCTTTGAAACTGGAAAGCACGTTAATTATTAGCCAGTAGCATTTCTCTTGCATCTCTGTGTCTTGCGTATGTAATATACAATCGTATAGTACTTGTGCAGCATCCCGTTCGTGATAGTTTAACATCCTATAACAGAAAAGCCTCTTGTAAGTAGTCCATATTGCTGTGTCCAATTGAGCCTGTAAGAGTTGATCAATGAGTAGGTAATCATCCATCGTTAGGAATAAGCAATCCCTGCTTTCAGAGCATAACCTGAATAATGTCGCAATAAACTTATCTCTTTGGGAGTGGTCCGAAATCAGTCTCTTATAGTAAGAGAGCCTTATCTTTTTGTTTAGCGTGCTTTGTTCTAACTTTAAAACCTCCAAGACTTCCTCAAACTCTGAAAAAATAATCAAAGTGTCAGCATATTGTGTCAACTGATTGATTTTGAATTCTTCAGGGAGTTTTTGGCGATCACTCAATGCAATTGACTTCTTAATGGCTCGTAAGTCATGCACATAGCTCATAACATCACTATACAGTTTGGACAAGTGGTAATAATAAGCAGATGCTTCGGACCCATCTTTCAAGCAAACAATGAGTGAGTGCCACGGATGTCTTTCCTCATTGGCAACTGACTGAAGGCATGCGGGTAAATCTTCAAATTTAAGTTCACTAATGATTGAAGGAGATAATGAGTTATATGAATCCTCATAACAACCGCATTGATACTGCGATAAGCCTAGCATAAATTGCTGTACGGTATCACCTCTGATGAAAAAGTTAGAATGGATTGTATTCAAAAACAAAGAAGGTGGTTTGGGATGATAGTTACCTCCACTTTTTGGGTAAATAATCCACTTGGCATATGTTGCTGTTAATAAAGGGTTGCGGGTTACAGACAGGTCCGTAACATAATTGAGAATACGATTAGTGTAAAGTGAAAGCTGAGAGTAGCTGGATATCTTAGCCCCGTATCCATACTTACTTGTGCCCACAAATATCTCCGAAATCAACAGCGACTTATCCAATTTATACAACTGCAACCATAATGATAGGTTATAATGTGCCTTTAGTAAAAATTCGAGTTGATTCCCGATTAAAGAATCGTCGAATTCCAATAGTGTAAAAACCAATAGTGTATCAACTATAAACTTATCTTGGATAAGGATACTTTGATAGACGCTTTTTAAGATGGTTACACTGGCGAAGTTATCAAATTCTACCGAATCAATCGTTGAAATGTTGTTCGACATAGCGTTGAGGTGATTCTCTATCAAGTTGTTTAGAATTGCAACAACATTTAAGGAAAGAAGTTCACCATACAACTTTTTCAAGTTGGATGCTTGGAATTGGTTTTCTAAGCATGTTTTGAAAATGATAGTGAGCTTATCACGTAGAGTTAGATCCTTGTCAATAGCTTGTGTAACAATTCCGCAAAATTGCACCCCAACCGCTTGTACAGTATCTTGTGATAGTGTCGACACAAACCCATTTACAACTTGCAGGTACGAGAACAATTCATCCTTTGAACATTCACTCTCCTCTGCAAGGTTGTAAAATATTGACTCAAGTGTAGAATTGACCTTGTAGACAAAGTGGTTGTACAAATGCAAGGTGTTAATAAGGATTACCCCATCATTGTAAATGGTTAGAGAAGAGGGCTCGTCAAAGGATTTTTTCATATCCTTTAGGATTGATTCTAAATTTGTAAGGTACTCTTGATTGTTAGGTTGATCGTGTGAATACAGTATGCCGTTAGAACTCAACATCTGCTGTGCAGTGTTGTACAATGCAGGAGTGTAATGGGACTGTAAGTTTAACAGGGCCTTCTCTGTGTCACCGTTTGTCAATAAATCTTGGTCATCCAATAAGTCTGCAAGAGACCTATTCGACGCTTCAAGCCAACTATGTTTCTTAAAGGATTCATCCTCAAAATTCAGGATTTGCAGCTTGATACTTGTGTTGCTTTTCCATAGGGCTACTAACTGGAGCTGGCTTGACGGTAAACTCAGTTCAATTGGTTTAATAAGTTCTATGTCGACCAAAGACCATATTGAGGATGCAGAAAGATTGGACAAAATAGGGTCTTCATGTTGAGGTGTAACAAGCAATTCACCTTTTAATCCTATACCAAGCTTAAGTATTTTAAAAGCACCGTTACCAACGGGGAGAAAAAGTGCAACGAAATCACCTAACAGAGACATATATGGGCCCATGGAATCATACTTTCTATGATTATTATCGGCTTCGCTGATCAAGTTTAGCTGCAAGATAACTGATCTCGCCCTTAAGTCCCAAACTCTTAACTTACAGTTCTCAGTCAACGTCAGCAAATAATATTCAGAATAAAGAGTACAACTGACAACCAGATCGCTGCTTTTGTCATTTTTAGAAAAGAGTCGTGTAAAACTTTGGAAGTAACTGTTATCATTGAATAGAACAGGATGTAATCCCCATTCTTCAGTTTCTTGGTCTTGAAATTTCTGTAAACCAAGCAAACCACCGTCATTTAGAAATACTACTGAAAGCAGTTCATCAACCTTAAATAAATAGCTGGGTAAACGAACAGTGAAGTCATAAGGATTCAAAACAGTGTACCAATCATGAGGAATAGTTTTAGCTCTGTTACATAAATACTCCAGAGAAAATTGCAGGTTCAAAAATATACCTGTTTTTAAGATCATATCCATCGAGATAAACCCATTTACCTCATTAATTGTGAATGTATAATGTTGATTGAATGACCTCTCCGGAAGATGAATCACCAACGTTTTTCCCGTGATGGCATCACTTAAAGGGTAAAGAGAAAGGACAGAATAATTATGAGAAAAGTGGTAAGCCAAATAATTTCCATTGGATAGTAGCAAAGAGTTTGTATAATCCCCACTGACTGATGAACTGTCCTTGTCAACGACTTTGTCCGATATATGGAGGTTAACTATGCTCCTGCTTTTCCCAAAAGAAAGAGGATTTAAAGCCTGCAGGTTGACGTCCAGTTTTGAAAAAAGAGCAGCCGTCATATCCAACTGTTCAATGCTAATAAGCTTGGTTTATGCACTTATCATTCACCCTTGCATTTGCTCAGCAAGTTCGCCATGTATTTACTAACTGTAAGATTTTATGGAACTGCAAAATATTTCAAATATCACTATTTACGTGTGTACATTTGAAGACCTCTAAACCATGGAGAGCAGCTCGCCAATGGCAAAGCACCTAAAGTTGTTACGACGTTCTTAGTATTATTAGAATTGGCAGTTGTTATAAGACTGTTTAGCCGTTACAGCTTAGGTAGTGTAGTAGAATCACGTATATACATACAAACAAAGAAACTATGGATGCATTTTGTAGTGCTGTAATATATAACTCACATTAGCAAGCAATTTCCCAGATGCTTTCTAGACGAATAAGACCATTATCGCCACCGGAAACAAGAGTAGGAATACCATCTATGACAGCAATATCCATGCTCATAAAATTCTTCATTGGGGGTTCATCTTCACTTGGATCAGAGTGAGCATTTGATTTGTTTATGTTGTTTCCACTCTTTGCGGACAACGGCTTCTCTATATCATAATGATTGTAGGTTTTAACAAGTGTTTTGAAATCTGAGAGGTTACGAATCTCAATTGCGCCTTCCGTGTATCCTAAGACGATGGCCTCTGAGTTAAATTTAAAGATAATATTACTTGGAATACTGTCAAGCTCGAAGTTGGCAACAGTTTTCTTTTGGTCAAAAGAATATATTATGATCTGGTTGTTTATTTGGATGAGTAGTTTTGATGTAATTTTGTTCAGGACGAGTCTTGTTATGTTGTCGCCACGGGGCTTTAAGTCCTTTGTTAGGTGACTTAGATCAACCTGCTGTAAAATCCTGCCTTGGAAATTGTATATGGCCAAGTGACATGGGTCTAGATAAAGAACTATGAGAGATTCCTCTGTAAGTCCAAGAATGAAAAAAGTTGGATCCTGGTCGTCCAGCCAAATCTCATAGTTACTTGACATCTTTATATTATCTTCTTCGTTGGTAATGTCTATCTTCCACATTAGAATCCGTCCTCCCAGCTTGAGTACCAACCACTTGTTCTTAAAGTCAATCACATCGATGTTTTCAAACTCTAGATTTTGGAAGCAGTCCCAATGCATTACTGGCTCAGGTAATTCAACTGACCAAACATTCAGGCCAGTTTCGTCTATAGTAATGAACGTCTTCACATCCCACCAGAAGATGCCGATAACATTGTGTCCCACACCATGGAAATTTGGAATTGTAAGATTATCATTGACTTCCAATGTAGGGCTAATAAGCCAATGTTTTAGATGCCCATCCCCTGTCAATGTCAACAAGTTGTTTTGCAGCAAGGTCACCTTATCTACATATGCAAGCGAAGCACTTCCAGCAATACAATTCGAAACGTGGTGTGTCTTCGAAGAAGCTCCCTTGACATCAAAAAGGGAGCTGGAAGGCGACCTATGTAAAAGGGAGTTACTGTTGCTTCTTTGTTTCGACGATGAAGGTGGTTGCATTTGTACTAATTGGTTTTCCAAAATCACTGTTTCCTGGTCTGACTCATATCCCCTGGAGCTAGGATGCGTGCTGTTCAGCCCACCTGACTTCTGCTGTATAGATAGCTCCAACGTAGGCGGCACAGACTGCTCGCCTGCCAACGGAGTGGTTCCAGACGGGCTTGAGGACGCGGCGGTTTTACGCACATTTAAATTCATTGTTTCCAAAAGATGCAAAGAAGAACATTTATTATTCCAAGCATCCAACTGTTCTGTAACCTGAGGACTTTTCAATAGATATACTATTTCTTTCACATTTTCTTGCACTGCAAGCTTTGATTTTAACAACAAAGGCTCATTGAAGCTGTTATCCTCAGCGCTCTCTCTATCCTCCTCTGTAGGTCCTTCTAACGATGGTTGGCTCAGCTTCATTAGTTCATGACGTAGATCTCTATTCTCCCCCTCCAATTGCGCTATTCTTGCTTTCATTTCACAGCGCTCTAACTCCCAGTTAATCCTATCCCGCTCATTTTTCGTGAACTCTGTTTGGAGATAGTGCATAACTCCAGGTAGTGTGTAAAAAGCAGACGGGGATGCCGAATTCTGTTGATTCATACTTACCGTGTAGTGCAATCGTGAGCTATTGCTATACTTCCAGCCTACGACCACTAGAGTACGTGTTATGTACTTAGTAGAGGTTAAGGAGTAAAGGAAGGAATGTCTATAGTATTCCGTAAAAAATTGAAACTTAGAGCAGTCAAGTCACACTACATATGTCAACAAATAATGAACTAAACAAAGAAGCCAAGAAGTATTAAGACTTGCAAAATGAGTAAATTCACATGTAGATGAGAACGAAAACATGTACATATATAGGACACTAGCATACATATGCGGATACATTAATGCATCGCTTAAATCTTCTCCTCCTTGACACCGTGCTTCCAGATAGCAACAAAAGGAGTAACACCATCCTCACGGTAGTTCATCAAGACCAACATTCCGTCAGGGTCCATAGACTCACCAGTGAAGAATTCCCAGTCCTTGAAGGAACCAATAACCTTCTTGACGTAAGCTTGAGCGCCCTTTTCGAAAACAGAGACCTCATCTGGGTTAGACTCTTGCAATCTGTTCTTGATTTCCTTCATGTAACCCTTGATATAAGTCAAGAAGGACTTCTTGTCGAAGGCAGTTTGCTGCAAACGGAAAGAGTGAACAACGTTGTTCACAACTTCACAGCCGTCATCAACATCTTCACCACCATCCTCAGCAGATGGGTTAGCACCAATGTCGATGTTGTCACCGCCGACCTTAACCATGTCACAGTCAGCTTCGTAGATGACGCCGTCAACCAACTTGACGTCATAAGCGTCGGACAACAATTCGTCGCCGGAGATGATATCCTTGTAAATGAGCATTAGGTAGTGAAAGGAGTGAAGAGTGAGTAAATTGCTAACACAGCTCAAGACGTCTAAAGCTCAACCACAACGTTGGACCATAGCTATTTATACAGTCGAAAAAAAATTTTCAAAATAAAAAAAAAGAAATACCTGATGAGGTCACTTTATACGTTGTGATGTCTCGAAGCATATAGACGCCAGATGTGGTCTGCAATTGAGTCCGGATCAGTTGGTTGGGAATTGATTGCATTGAGCAATCGATCGTGTGCTGTTTTCGGGAGCTTACTCGTCATATCAGTACCCTCTACAAGTGTTGGCGCGATGGTTTGTACTGCAATTCCTAGTCTGGAGAAGTCATCATGTAAAACGCGGGAGTATTGCAGAATAGCGCTTTTGCTGGCCGCATACACAGCTGTCCCCGAGATAGCAGGTGAGCTCTGTTCCCCTAGTATGGATGCAACATTTATTATAGTGGTTTTTGCAATGCTTGCGTAACGTCGCCTAGTACGCGCCATCGGGCGGACCGACATTTGCATGAGGGATACAGCGGAACAAAAGTTGATATTTAGGATGCGTTGAATATCAGAAGCAGGTATGGTAGTATCTGCAGCTGTCTGGGTTATACCTGCACAGTTAACAAGTAGATCATAATAATATTGTGTGGAGGAACTTGCGAGGGGCGAGATCGGCGAAACATCCAGCAGACGCGAAGTAGCTTTATGTATAATATTAGTTTCAAGCGAAAGCTCCCAGCACGGAAACAAGGAGCTCTGTGTCCACATAGGCCATTGAGCTAAGTCTATACTTATGCCTTTCACGTATTGGAACCTATTGCTTGAAGGCGACCGGATGTTGGATTCACGTAGGGAGTTTATAGCGGCGGTAACAGATTTTGGAGCAGACCCAACAATAATACAGGAAAGGCCATTCCTTAATAGTTTGTGAACTATTCGGTTTCCAATTCCTCTGGTAGCTCCAGTTACGAGAGCAACTGGTATGTTGGCTGCGTTTGAAGGTATAGGCGACATTGCCAACTTGAGGACGTAGTAAGAGTGGAGTGAGTGACAACGCGATCCATAAAGGCCTATCGGCATCTAAGTGTATTTAGAATGGTGCTAGGTACATTTCTACAATTGACGCCTCGCCAAATGGCACTGGCTCTTAATTACATGAAATTCAATAGCCCAAAGCCAACGGCATCAGAGCCATTTCATAGGGAAATACTGGAAATGATTTCTTTACGTACTCTGATCGTCTTAATTACATAACAACAGCAGTTGAATTCAGACAATAAAAGGTTGATCTGGCAAGCCTCTACCAAGCCCCCAAGAATAAAGGCATACCTGGTAACCTAATATTGAATGAAAACCGTGATATGAGCCCTTCCACGTCTATTTCATGATACTGACAAGATAATTGCAGCAGAAAGCTTTTAAATTCGTTGTAATAATAAACGTTAATAAAACATGTATCCAAGAATAATAATTCGGGAATTATTAGATGCAAGTCCTTTGTGAATATAGGAATTTGACGGATAATAAACTAAAGGTAACATAGGCATCTATCTCATAACATTCCTTAGTAAAAACCTCTGGAAGTTTGGGAAGTGTAGTCATAACCCGAGTAGCCATAAGGCATACCCTGTTGGTTAGCTGCTGCCTGCTGTTGGAGTTGATAATATTGCTGAAATTGAGCTTGGGCAGCAGCTTGAGCTTGGGCAGCAGCCGCTTGAGACTGTTGACCGTTAGAAGCACTCTGTTGGCCTTGTTGAGCATTAACAGCAGATGCCGATGACGAGTCATCATTTTGCAATGATTGTGTTTGATGACCACCTTGTTGGCTAGTCTGACCAGTTTGTTGCGGCTGGTAGTAGTTGTAAGCAGCCTTTGGTACTTGGTAAGGGTACTGACCAGCAATTCCATACTGTGGTTGAGCATATGGGAAAGATTGCTGGTAGAAGTAGTATGGCATACCGTATCCACCATACTGTGGTTGTTGCTGAGGCTGGACATGGGAAGTAACTGGAGATTGAGACGTCAATTCGCCACTTTGACCGTAGCCTGGGGGAATGCCATATTGTTGCTGTGGTTGAGATTGCTGCTGTTGTTGCTGTGGTTGTTGTGGTTGCTGTGGTTGAGAAGAAGCTTGCTGGCTGTTTTGACCGCTTTGAGCAGTCTGTTGTTGCCCTTGTTGTGGAATGGCACCAAATTGTTGTTGATTGTAAACTGGGTAACCAGACTGAGAATCAAACATACCTGGATAAGAGTACCCTGGGAATTGATATTGGTTCATGTAATATTGTTGGGCTTGTGCAGCTGCCTGCTGCTGAGGGAGCTGTTGTGAATATTGCTCTTGATAGTAAGCGTGTTGGGGGTTTTGTTGCTGCTGTTGAGATGGTTGAGGCTGTTGCTGCTGTTGAGATGGCTGTTGCTGTTGAGATGATTGAGATTGCTGAGCTTGCTGAGATTGTTGAGCTTGTGCTTGAGAGACATGTTTCTCTTCAGAGCCAAAGGAGATCTGCTGTGGGGCTTGCTGGTTAGCTTCAGCCGGTAAAGAAACAGGGGCTTTAGAAGCGGAAGCAGAAGATTCTTCCTTCAGCGTTGGTTCCGAAGATGGGATGGCAGAAGTAGTGACAGGATCACGTTCCTCCTTAGCAGCATTTGTCATTGTGTAAACTTCTTCGGTAACTGTTACGTTAGTTCTAGCTACAGCCTCTTCCCTGGAGGCTGGCTCTTCGGTGTTTTGAGCATTCAAGGGTTGATCCTCCACTGGTGGAGCAGCACTTTCGACAACATCCGCAGAGGAATCTTCCACTGCAACCTTGTTAATAGCTTTCTTTAAATCACGAACATTTTCCAATGGTTCTTGTTTCTTTGAAGTTTCAGAATGCTTAGGTGGTTTGGATGCTATGGCAGCCCACGTCATCCTCTTTGGCTTCTGTTCTGAGTCAACCTTTTGTGGAGGAGATGGTATCACCGTATTGTTCGGTTGACCTTGGGCTTGTTTATCTTGATGAGACGCAGGCTTGGTAACTTTTTGTTCTTCGGACTGAACTTGCTCATCTTCTAATGGATGCTCAACCGCTGGTTGAGGCTTTGGCTCTTCTTTCTTGGTTAGCATCGCCGCCCACGACGTGCTAGATGCTGCTGACTTGACAGGCTGCGTAACAGGCTTCAAATTCTCCTTTGCAGGCTTATCCTTTTTCTGATGCTGATGCTGTTGATCCCGTTGCTGCTGTTGATGCTTGCCTTGTCTCTGGCTGCTGATGAACTTGCCGCTCTGTCTTTGGAATGACTTCGAATTACTGTTCTGATGACTGACAGAATGATGCGATCTTTGTTGCTGTGATTGCTGTGTCTGAGTATGTATTTGCTGAAGATTAAAGCCTGTAGTAGAGGGGCCGCCTGTAGCTACTTGTTCGATTTCAAGCGTCGCATTATAATTTTGTACTACTGTCTGGTCTTTTGATTGCCTTTCTTTCTTCGACGGTTTCTTTACCTCATCCCACTTTGTTACAGCACCAGTCGTGATTTTATCTATAATTGTTTCTAGATCTTCAAATTCATTCACCAAGTCAATCATGTCATCTCTGGTCCAATCCGGAAACAACTCCATCAACGTATCTAGTCTGAACTTCGTTTCCGGGTCCACATGTGACTTCTTGGATTTGTTATTATTCCTCTTATACTGTTGTGACATCCTTACTCGTGTTATGTTAAATGAAAAAGGAGAATTTCAACTGGTGAGTATGATAAGCCCTTTTCTTTCGTACTTAAATCCTCCCCAGGCTCAATTTTCGATATATATATATTAAAACAACACAGACAAAGCAGATTAAGTATAGAAATACGTTAATATGTCCTTCGTCTTCTGCTTAAATATCTCCTCAAAACGCACGCCTGACTAAAAAATTCCTAATTGAATGAATATGAGTCGCGATTTCTAGGATATAGTTTAAACTCCCCTTCTATTCGATCGTAATGGTCGTTCCAACTTCCTAAATTTACTGCTGGTAAACTTAAGAGAAGACATATCTTCCTGTGAAAGTTCGTCTGGTGGCAAAAATTTTCACCAAATCGTTTTCCGTGAACAGAATTCATCACTCAGTACGTATGCGTTACCCTGTTCTTAGAGCTGACGTTGAACAGGCGCAAGGCGGTTGCTATTTAGATGAAGACTGGCAAAGAGCTCAGAGAGTAGTTCAAAAGTAGTTCAGAAGTAGTTCAGGTCACTGGCAATATATATGGTGCTTATCTACTTGGAATAAAGGTCTATATACATGAGAAGCGGCTGGAAACCGGTCCACGTGGCGCTTCTAACCATCCACGTTTTTACCTCCATTCTCGAAGGGGGCTTCCTTACGAGCTTCGTCAAGAGCAGGCTTTATACCCTGCTTGACTAGATTCTTTTCAACACAGCCCATGTATGTGTACCATTGTTCTGCACACTCGTTTTCCATGGATTGGCCCTTTAGGAATTTCTCACTGTACCATTGGTTAAAGCATTTGTCGTAGTCCTCTTTCAATGGCGTGCACTCAGGGGCAAAGCTGGCAGACATTGCGTTACCCATCTAGCGACGATATGCTTTCTAGCTAGTTCGCAACCGTTTCACAAACGTATCTTCGCAGACCTTGCATGAAGCTAACGCTATCTGAAGAGTGGGATGTCGAAAAATGACGGTCGTTACGTGCATAGTGATATATGTCATTCATTTGGTGTTGAAGCGGATTACCGTCGGCGTGCGAGGAAGCACCTCCTTTGTAGATTCCTCGTGGTCGTGGGCTACGTCGCCGTATGGCTCCCGAGACTCCTCGTTGGACCGCAGCAGGGGGGAACTCATCGGCCTTGTGTCACTGTCTTCAACCACACGCGAGAAATTTTTATGCAACGTAGGCGACCTCGAGATAAATGACGACGAAGATGACGAGCCGTACCGCTGCTGAAGCATCAGCGACAGTTTGCGCTTCTTTTGTTGCTTCTGCAATGTACTGTTGTCTTCCTGGTCCTCAAAATTACCTCCCGACAGTGCAGCCTCCTTATTATTACGCGACTTTCCCTTACGCTCGTCTTCTTCATCGCTGGACACTGGGACTACCAAAACTTGTCCTGTGGTAGTTACACTCGTAGTGTCCAAGTTCTCTTTCGCTTTACCAGCCAGCGAAGAGGGAGGTGCAATACCGTTATTTAGCGCCTCCGATACGCCACTATTCGTATCAACAATCATATCTTTAGGGAAAATTGAAGGTGCCATCTCAGGCTCAACCGCCTCCTTCCTTTGGTCCTCATCGCACAGCAGCTGCACATCTGCACTCTTCTGAAACATCTCCTTCAGCCAATTACAAGAACTCAGCGTCTCATCGCACACCAGCCCGTATTGTGTAACATTCGGGATGATATCCTTAGTAATCTTGTTAAAACAGTAGCTGAGATTGGAATCTATCTTTTGCAGCTGCAACGTTATCTCCTGATCCATGTACTCCAGAGTTGGAGGCCCGTCATTAGTAGGTGAACCTTCTTTCGTAGCCATCTTTACCCCTACCCGTAATCCGTTGATATATGGTAATAGACTGTCAGCGCGTATTAAGTTCCCGAATCGCCGAAAATAAACAATAACGTCGATAAATATGGCAGCTGTCACCCCCTTCTGGTCACGTGCGCAACGCACTACTCGTGATTAAAGAATTAACCCCTGGCCGAAAAAATACACCGTCTTCCGAAAGGAAACTATGTCATTATCTAAGCAGACGGCAAATAATGGATACAATAGGTTAATAGCGTTCGAGGCCCCGTTAGAGCTACATTTATGCAACTCTCTACGTTATATAAACGTCAAGGATTCTACGGCATTAAAGGTCTGAAAAACATCAAAAAAGAGAATTAGTTGTATGATATTAGGCGCCTAGCGGAAATCGGCTCACTTATTTTAGAGCAGTGTAACTTAAGCCAAAATATTGCACTCTGAGAAGGCCCACTAGAAAAAAGAGCTCATATGGGAATCGCTCCGCCCGGAAACTATTATTTCCTTGTCCCCTGGGTGGCACTAATACCTTGGTATGGCATGCTGATAGCTATGCTAGCATGTTGGGCGTTACAAGGACATCCAATTTACTGGTTTATGCATGAGGATCAGTTTCCTGTGTACATTAGTGATATAGGAGCGACGAACCTCCAGCCGTTATTCATAGCGTGTGTGGCATGGCAGGGCTTATGGTATTGTATACTAGTAGCGAGCGAGTTTTGGCAGCGTTCAGGACACTGGCCATTCAAGTGGCTAATACATCGGCGCCACCAAATCTCGAAAGATCCGACGCCCGATGAAAGCGCATATGGGAGCGATATGACTCAACGGGTGTGGTATGCGGAGCTACTTGTGGGGGGTAACTACCTTATGCCGCCTTATTTTACTAAGCACGAGCGGAACTTGATATTTGCCTCATTCGTTCTTGGCGTGTTTGGTGAGTTAGCGATCCTAATGTGTACGATCTTCAGTACGGCGAAGTACAAAAGGATTCATTTGAGTATGGTGGGTCTATTTATTTCCTTCATGTTCTTCTCTGTCCTCTGCAATATTGTACAGTACTTTATGATGGGGCGCCACTATGCGAAAACACACCCTCTGGCACCATTAGGCTCCGAGAAAAGAGTGTCTCACTGGGGGTGTTCCAACTCCGGACACATATGGAACAAGTATACTATCAGTGCGATTGCAAAAGTAATATGGCTGCTCCTAGGGGCAGCATGGGCCTTCTGCTTTGGCGGTATCCGTAATAGGTCTACCAGCGCTTGCTTTGAGTGGTTGCTTGCGTTCTGGTTTGGAGTATATTATATTATTGCATCCGTAGATTTCTACGTTGGGGGGCGGTACATGGAATCGAAGTACTTCCGCCAAATCGAGTCGTTCACTGGTTATTATAAGTATGACCAACTTATACTAAGTGAGCCTAAAATACACTTGGAAAGATTCACAGATGTTTCCAAGCGGGCCAACTCACAGGTTGATATGCAGACCACTGATATAGTTGTATAAGTACGGGGGACCAATATAGAGAAACCTAGCATATTTGCTTCAATGAATATAAAAAGCTTAAGCGCATTAAGTTATTTGATTCCGATTACAAGTGTCAAATTAAAGTAGATTAGGTTAGATATAAACTTGGGATATCGCTCACGCTACAAACGAACAAATAGTAAATTACTACATAGCATGGTGGTGGAGGTAAGAAGGTAATAAGTGAACACATTAACAACGCACCGCCCTTTTACAAGCATCTTAACAAGATGTGAAAAAGATTAAAATTTAAAGGCTCAGAAAATCTCTGTGAATAGACTACCGCTCTTCTTCTTACCGACCTTTGAACGCTCGAGGATATCTGCGTCATCCTCATCGATTGCTCCAGAGGGAGCGCGTCTTTGTGGCCTATAAGAAGACCCTTTGGCCGGTTGTGCTTCATTTAGCCCTGTAGGCCTCGCTTGGGATGGCCTGACTCTCTGAAATCCTTGGTTCTTGGTAGGAGGAGCTCTGGGAGGGGCGTGGCCACTTTGTTTTGGACCACCAGGAGCTGGAGCCTTCTTGGGAGGGATTATCTTGTGCAAGAATTTGCCGAAAGCAGAGTCTCTTCTGTGAGGAATTCCCGTCTTGACTCCCTTAGACTGCTTCTTATTCACTACCTGTGGCTGTTGCTTTCTTGGGTTAATTGATCCGGTCGAACGTCTGGCAGGTAAAGCAGAGTGGACCTGAGGCTCAGGATAAATAACTCCTGACACGAAAACATGTGGTTCAACGGCTCTGGTAGCTCTGGTAGCTTTACCGGTCTCGGCATGGTACTCAGATGGAGGCTTTCCACTTGATACTTCAGCACGTTGTTCTGCAATTAGAGCTTGGCGAGCTTGCTCTCTTTCTGCCGCCTCTCTTGCTGCGGCTTCCTCTCTCTCCAACTTCTCCCTCGCTTGGTTGACTCCTTCTTTTAACTCCGCAATATAGCTGTTGCTACCTTCTAATTGCCTGTATTCATCGTCCAGTTTAGATTCAATATGTTTCAATTCTGATTTTCTTCTGTCCATACTATTCTCGAATTCAACCTCTCTTTCCTTAACTTCAGCAATTGCCAGCTTTGCTTCTTCTTCTGCCTCCCTTGCAGCCTCTTCCAACTCCTCTATAGCTCCTTGTAATTCTTGTTCCTTCGTTTCCAAGGCATACAAGCCATCCTCTTGCTCTGCTAGCTTCTCGTTGGAATGGGCAAGATCCCCTTCCAATTCTTCCTTCTTCGCTTTCTCAACACCGAGACGACGAACAACATCAGATAGGGCAGCCTTGGAAGCTTCGCGGCTTTGGAGAAGTTGTTGGTGTTTACGTTCGTTTTCCTCTAAATCTTGTAGCAAAGGTTGCGTTTCGTCATCATATTCCTTACGGAGATCCCCGAGGTCAGCCTTGTGGACTGTTTCCAAGTCTGTTAACTCCTTCTCCACCTTAGAATTGGAATCTTCCACGGACCGTTGGTTTTCCTTCTGCAACTCTTCGAGAGCTTCACGTGCTCTTTGCAATTCAGCCTCCTTTGCACTGATTAATTCCTCATTCTCCGAAACTAATTCATTATACTTCTTCTTTAATGTTGATGAGGCATCCGCTTCCTCCATTTCGTGTCTTTCAGCAGCCTCTTTCAAGAGGAGCTCATCATTGGCCAGCTTTTGATCCTGCAAAGACTTCCATTGAGCGTACTCCTGCTCATTAGTCAATGTCCGCTGCTGAATTTCCTCGTCAACAAGACGCTGTTGATACACACGCTTATCGACATCGTTGAGAACAGGGGAGACTATACCTTGAGCAATTTGGTCCACCTCTTCTGCTTTGAGCCAAAGTCCACCTCCTAGGTTAACCTTACCACCGTAGAGGCGGTCGCGATCTTCAAAGTGCTTCTTTGCGATCTCCACCGCAGCCTTGTTGTACTCTTCATTACTGAAGATATTTTTCTCTTTGTTCTCCTTGTCAATTCTCTTCAACTTCTCGTCTGCCCGAGCTCGTGCTAAAGCCAATACTTGTTGAGAGTTCATGTTCTTCACGTAGTCCGCACTCATGACTCGGTGTTCAATGTCGGACCGATCAACCCCCTTCCAACGAGTCTTAGGTATCAACGCGGCAGCAGAGGCGTGCCCGGCGTAGTTGTTAGGATCAATATCCTTATCCTGACCCACATCGCTCTTGGCATTAATCCTGCCAATACGATCGGTTGTTAGAGTGTACGCCTTCCCTTCGTGCTTCAACTCTTCCCCCGTGCGTAGGCCATAAACATAGTTCACCTTTTCCGGATTCAAACGCTCACCAATACGCTTCTCTGCAGCCTTTTCAGCGCCGCTGAGAACCTTGGTAATATCCATATTACCTAACAAAGGGTTGCCATTTTGTTCCAACACCTCTGCTGCTCCACCGTCATTCTCACCTAGACTGAAAGACCTTGGCACATCCTTCTGTGCTCTGGTAGCAGCCTTCGACGCATCGGCGTGAACAAACATCCTCTTATACGCCTCAATCGACTTCTGATTAGAATTTGCCTTGTTGGCAGCTTCCCCTGGCGCTGCTTTTGAATCAGCTAACCCGGTGCCAGCACCATTAGCAGGTGTTTGATAGACTCCATACTTCAGTTGTGCACGGTATAACGCTTCCTTAGAGAGGGGTTTGCCTTCAGACTGGTACGCAGATCGTCTGTTCCCTTGTCCTCCTTCAGATGCAGATACTAACGACATATTTTAGCGCTTCTATGCTTCCAAAACTTCTTAAGAACTCTAAACTAACTCGCTCAAGAGTATCTTGTATAAGTAAGAGTTGGTCCCGAACTCTTTTGCTCTTCCCTCCCTCGAACCTCGCTCCCCTAAATGTTGAAGCCGCCGTTACTGTACATTATTGCTATGATAAAACTGTCAGTAGCTATCCCTTTGCTCTCATGCTCTGCTTGAAGCGCGATATGCATATCGCTTTATACGGATACATGCCCCTGATTTGACCTTCTAAAATAGGCGCACCGCATGCCTAGAGGGGTTGTTTACCTATACCGAAAAGGAAGACTGTAAACAGTATATCGAAGAAAATGATGAGATTTTGTATTATACAAAATAGGCATTGCCCAAGTGGATAGTAGGCAGAGATAGGTGAATATGCTAGTTGTACTTTAGCAATAGGAGGGGGCAAGTACAGGTTATCTTTTATAACTGCGAATATTTAGCTCGAACAAGCGGAAATACAAAGCAAGTTCGCCTATCTGTGATCAAAAGAGAGTATATGGTGGTAAACCATCAGGTATAATGCAACAGTCGTATAATTACCAATTAAATTTCTGGGATGACGACGAAGAGGGAGCGCGAGTGTTGCTGATGCATGTATCGCAAGGCCTGGATGTCTGCAAAGCAATGGTGGTATTCTTCGAGGAACACGGCAAGTTAGAGAAGGATTACTCGAGAAAGCTAGGCGCGATTGCACAGCATTTGCACAAGCAGCTCGATTCAAAACCAGACTACGGGCAAATGATGGCTAGTTTAGAGATGTGGAGGGCTGAACATACAAAACTGGCGCAGTATCACTCGAAACAGGCCGAGCAGATCTACCGGCAGAACTATTCGTCTTTACGGGATTATCTGAGCCTTGCCCAGGCCCGTTTGAAAACGCTCGATGGGAAAGTCCGAAATCTTAGACAGGACAAGATGCAAAAGCGACAGGTGTGCAGTAATCTGCAGGAAAAGCTCCGGAAGGCTAAGGTGGAGCTGCGAGAATATAGACTGAACCATTGTATTGTCCCTGGCGGGAGGGAGCAGGCTAACTATGACCGGCAAATAGGGAAGTGGACATCGATAGTGGAAGAGACAACCCGCAAGCTAGATGTGGCCATGCAAGAGTACCAGAAATCGAAACATCATTGGCTAGAGGAGTGGAGCAGTATTAGCATGGAGCTTCAACTGCTCGAGGAATCACGGATTCAGACGATGAAGATCAAACTCCAGGAATTTGCCGCCTATAACGTGGACACTACCGTGCATGTACAAGTTGCGATGGACAAAGCAATGACGATGTTAAACAATTTCACTGCACAAGATGATATACAATCTTTTTCATACAACTATGGAACAGGTAGAATAAAGTCAAAAGAAATTGAAGCCAAGTTTGGTAACAGAGAATCAGCGTCGTCTTTTGTTGATAAACACACTCAAAACATGCGTAACCTTTCACTGAAACTAGCCTTAAGTAAACAGCAAAATGGTGAGGACATGTATGATACCGTTTCCTTTTTGCCGCCCACGCCATCTGCTAGTACAGACGGAGATGATGACAGCGCGATAGTGATCGACACAGTACCTGCTCACCACGTGGAAACTGGTACACCTCAAGGACGGTCCCATTTGTCAGTAGGGCAAACGCCAGGAAGAAAGGCGCCTGCTACGCCAGCTAGGTCTAATGTAGTTCCACTGACCCCAGAAATGGATCGCAGTAGCATGAGAAAGAACACCCCAGAAACTGCAAACAGTATTGAAACAAAGAACTGGAGGCCTCCCTCTAGTGCCACAGTTAAACGTTACCCCCATGAACAAGCATATAATGGTCGATCGCCGATGGAGACATGCGATACAATTGCCGAAGAACAAATGACAGACTACAGCGATGATTTTGATAAACGCATGTATTCAGGAGATTCTATGAGCTCTGTTTCGAACCCTGTTCAATATACTGGCAAGAAAATTCAGGTCAGTGGTGACTCGGTTTGTGCATCTATTTCATCGTACGCCAGCAGCATAGATGATTCCCAGAGGCTAGTCAAATCCTGGAATTCAGAAAACAGAAGGAAATCTCGCACATATTCCAAGAAACAGGACGCCGCAGATGCGTCGAAACACAGATCGCACGAAAGAAATGATTCATATGAGGATAACAGTGGTGCAGCTCAAAAAAAAAGAGCCCTTCGCAGAAAATCTTTAGCTACCGACATAGATGGTGCGTTGAAGGCATTAGAAGAAGTCGAGCGCCAGCGCGAGAATAGTAAGAACCCTGCTAAGCAAAATCAGAAAAATCAGGAAGAAGCTGAGCGTCAGCAATTTATACCATTCCGTAGAGCACACGAGAAAATTGACTGGCCAAAAGTGGGCAGCACCGGTGAAAAGGTAATCGGCTATGCTAAGGCATTGTACAACTACACCGATCCAAACGACCACAACATTTTGAATTTTAAGGTAGGTGATTATCTTTTACTTACAGAGAAGCTGAATTCCGACTGGTGCATTGGCGAAATTTATAAGGGTGATGGTCAAAACGGCTTGGTCCCCATGAATTATGTTACTTTAGTATCGTAAGAGTTCAACTCTTAAACGTAAATTAATTGATACCATATATTTTCCATTTTTATTTAGATGATATCACGGTTACAGCACTTCCGCCTCTAGATGAACTGTCCCCTGATACGCCTTGCGAGTTGCATATCTTTCCTCATAATTGTAACACGTTTGGCATGCAATGCAAGCAGGTTAGTATGCTCAAGTAGCCCGACTAGATATGCTTCACTTGCTTCTTGCAGAGCAAGAATTGCCATGGATTGCCATCGTAATTGCTGATCTTCAGTCGTGAACTGGTCCGTAACTTCCTTAACAATCCGAGCAAAGGGCATTCTTGAAATAAGTAGTTCTGTAGACCTTTGGTACTTCCTAATTTCCTGTAGTGCAACATCACTAGGCCTATATCTTCTTTTTTTATTCCACACAGCATTCGATCTCTGTCGCCTTACTTGTTCCATTGCCGTTTCCCCTCTCTCTGGCTCCTCCTCATCACGCCTTTGATACTCACGTCGCTCCTCCTCTCTATTTTTAGTTGAAACATAACGTGCTCTATCTTCTTGCCTCTGTAAGAGCTGTTTCCTTTGTCGATTCCTCTGTAGTAGTTGTAACGCTCTTTGGTTTATCGAATGATTATCTAGAGTAAATCCTAAGCGGTTAACATTGGTTAGTGATCTCGCGCTATGTTCACTATGAATGCTTTGCTCCATTGCAATTAAAGTACTGGTGTTTGTAAAGGCTTAGACAGGTACCGTCTGTATGGTTGGTTACCAGTGTATAATTATCCTGGTTGCTGCTGTTTCGCCTCAGGAAGTTCAGTAATGAGACGCGTAACGTAAAAAAGCGAAAGGGCTTTAACGATGCAAGGAGGACTTCTAGCACAAACTTCAATTCCCTTGATCACAATTACTGATGTAGGAAAACTGGAGGGCCAATAAGGTTTTAATAACTCCTTCCTTCTTTCTATGCCCTTTTGTAGGTTTGCTTTACTTTGAAGTTTGTCTTACTTGAAAAAACTGAAAAAAGTACGGGAATTAGCTTCAATACAAACGATTAGAGCAAAGGACTAACTAAATTACTTTATCATTATGGCTCCGTTGAGGCAAGATAGCTACTTTGTATGTTATTTCTGACTTTTTCTTAGCTCATTATCCCTTTTACTTCTGTCGTTTTACTAACACTGCTTACAGCTCGTATATCCTCGTTCTAAAACTACATTGGTACAATTTGGTATTGGAGAAGAAACATTTGTTCCACCAAACTGGGAAGTACCAACCAAGGTTTACAGGAAGGCAGATGGTAGCTTTAGTAGCAAAGAGGGTCCAGACTCCATCTCTCCTATATCCAAAGGTAGCATCACCGATTTAGATGCGTTTCTTGCTTTCTTGCAACTACTTTACAAATCTGTATTGCAACACCATATGAAGGAATCTCCCGATACATGGGAATTCCAGGCCGCAAATATACCTATGTTTATGCTCACCCATCATTCTTGGTCTCAACAGCAGATTGAAGTTATTACCCAGTTTGTTTTTGAAGAGCTCAAAATTAACCATTTCATGATGATGCCAGTATCGCTCGCGATCTCCTATGCCTATGGGTCGCTTCAGAATTGTATTGTTATTGACGTGGGTGCAGAGCACACGGATATCGTCCCTATCCTGGACTACGTTCCTTTGGATTTTTTGGCGTTAACGACCAATGAAGGTGGTGATGCTATTAATGCAAAACTAGCCACATTGCTACCAGGATGGACACCCGAACAAATTGAGGATTTAAAGCATTCAAATATCTTTGAAGTGCTTTCTAAGGATGCTAAAGACAAATCTAAATTTAACTTTGATGATGATGCTGATGATGAGAATGATGATGAAGCTGCACTGGACGTTGCTGCAATTGTAACATCAGATCGTGATATGAGGGAAATCCTTGAAGAACGCGAGAGGAACAAGAACAAGGAGCAAGTTAACAATAGTCAGCTTGAGAATAATGTCTTTGTTGACAGAACAGGTAAAGATATTGTTGTAGGAAAGCAACGGTTCCAAGGGTCTGATAATCTAATAAAAGACATCTCCCAGGCTTGTGGTCTTGTTATGTCACAAGTGGACGAAGTGTCGAAATCTAAGGCAATGTGGGAAAATATTCTAATCTGTGGAGGTTCATCCGCAATTGCCGGGTTCAAGGAGGCTCTCCTGACACAATTGTGTGAAGACCATTTAATTATGGAACCAGACAATGAGAGACAACAGAGGGAAGAAGACTATTTAGCAAGTATCCAAAAACAACGGAAAAACAAATACATGGGTAGTGCTAGTGCAAAGGCAGGTTTCTTAAACACTTTGGAATATGTTCAAAGCCCAAGTGTTATAAAATCTGCTAAATTCCCTGATTACTTTACTGAATGGAAGAAGCATGGATATAGCGAGGTTCCATTCTTAGGGGCCCAAATTGTCTCAAAACAAATATTTGGGCACGCTAATGATACGTTCTATGTTACCAGAGATAAATACGAAGAAAAAGGGCCTGCTATAATATGGGATGTGTGCTTCTAGCTAGCCTCGACCGAGTTGAAAAAAGTGTCTATTGGTATACAACCGAAATAAAATTGTATAATCTAAACCTCTTGGCGGGTGCTATGTAATGATGAGCGAGGTCGCTTATGGAAGGAGGCACTTGAAGTACTGCCATCGATCTCGAAGTGACCGTTATGCTCATGGGGTTCATACTTTCCTGTATGAATATTGGAGTTTCTATACAAGTAATCATCGTCAGAAGACCCATCTCTATCACCAGCTTCTATCCAACTCTTCCAGAACCCCGAGAGTAAAGAAGATACAACTATTTGTTCAACTTGGAAGAACAATAAGCACGACAGCATTATACCACCATGCTCGAAAGTAGTCCCATACTGGCTTGTGAGTAGTAGGACACCTAATACCATCGTTTTTGAGCTAGCACAGTACATGATTGCGACCGTATCCCTCCTGCTACAATAAAATGGCTTGAATATACGGTAACACCAATAATATAGCCCAGAAGAAAGAGTTGGAGGTCGCATGCGTTTGAAAAGGAAGAACCTGGACGATGCGAAGCATAACAACAAAAAGACTAAAATGATAGCCACATTAAACAATAAAAGAAAGACCAAAGATTCCTTCGCAAGCTTATCAAAAGTATGCTGTGCAAACCCATCAGAAAACGAGGTCAACATAAGCATTAAGAGACATAATGAGCCAACCACATTCAGTTTGAATTTCTTTACGGCCCACGTAACTTCCTTCGGAAAAGCGTATTGTATAGCCTGGCCCACAAGTGTCGGCAACAGTACAGCAAGAGCAAATCTCTTGATGGCTTCTGTATATATCTCTTTAACTGGAATTAAATTCCCTGGATTCCCAAAATTCAGTGGTCCGCCTAATGTGTATAATTGAAGGAGCGCCGGCGAGAGAACTACACCTATAAGATTCATGATAATTAACTCAGTAACAACCAATACATCATTACCGCCTGCTTTTCTGGTCAAAACAACATTGGAGGAAACCGTAGGAGGGCATGTGGCGGTCATAACGAGGCCAACAAGCATCCAATCATCAAGTTTCTCATTATGGGCAGCATAGATGCAACAGCAAAAGGCGTAGACTATTACACTGGTTATTGGGAAGGTCAACATCAGCACAAGCAAGTGTATACGCCAACGAAGCAGATACACTCGAACACTATGAGTAGAAACGGAGAGGCCAGTAGTGAAGAACAATAATGCAATCGCACCATAATGTACAGAATATTCGGAGTGGATTATGCCATGAGGTTTCGCAAAATCTGGGAAATAGGCTGCGATTACTATAACAATTGTAATGGCCACATAAAACCATATAGCACTAAGGAAGCGCAAGAAGTGTTGCCAGGTGAGTTTGCTGTACATAGTATTTAGCATCATTTCTTATGTCACTTTTCATCCACCTTCCCGGCATAGAAATTCCATTCTATATGACTTGCTATTCTTCAAGATAGAGCATGAACGCTGCTCAGCATATATGCCTGTATTATTTGTAGTCAACTTGAATCATAAAGCCAAGGAGCAGCTCTTACAGGTCATACTTCCTGAAAAAAATTGGGCAATTCCCTTCTATCCGCAACGTTATATAGTAAAGGACGTGATCTGAGAGACATCAAGAACCGCCACCAAGAAGGTTATCCATAAAGGCCTTGTCCTGTGCACTTTACTTCCTTCTTAACTTAGGCTATTTTAGAGAGGCTTGCGATGTTTCAAAACAAATGGTTGCGTTACTCAGTGGCAGCGGTATCTTGGATTCCTGTATATATGACAGTAACGCATCATATCGTATTTATAGCGAAGATAGAGGGGCCCTCAATGAGACCTACCCTTAACCCTAGAGATGACCTACCTTCCGATTGGGTTTTAGTGTGGAAGCTAGGTAGGACAGTAGAGCGTAACCTAGGATATGGGGATATTGTAATATTTAAAGCACCAACGAATCCGAAAAAGGTATACTGCAAAAGAATACAAGCGAAGCAATATGACACTGTCCGGACACGATTTCCCTTCCCTAGGGAAACTTGCCATATTCCAAAATCACATGTTTGGGTAGAAGGAGACAATACCTCTCATTCGGTCGATTCCAATCATTTCGGGCCTGTCTCAAGCGGTCTGGTAATTGGTAAGGCTACAAGCGTTATATGGCCACCATCACGATGGGGAACAAATCTATACAGAGATGTAGGACGGGGGAGTGTTCTTATGAAGTAACTTTAAGGAGACTGGACGTATAGTCATTTTTAATATTATATATATATATATATATATATATGGTTGTATATACGAAATAACCACCAGGTGAGTAATTAGGTAAGGTCACTAAATTTCAAATGCAGACCATATGCAATGTAACATGTGAGAGATTAAGGTGTATTCACTTGGATTGATCCTTCGACAATGCCTGAAAAAGCTGACGGTTGACAGTGTTTTCAAAGCTGTCATTTATACCGCTAATTTCGGCTTCATCACCGAAGTCAAAACTGAATTGGTCTGTTTTGTCATGCTCATCATCTTCTAAATGTGTTATGCCAACAGTGAGATCCAAATCGTCAAGCAGTAATGCCTCGCTACTGGACACATTCAAAATACTACTACTGCGTGAGCATATACTGTTTTGTTGGCTGGGGCTTTTGCTGCAGGCGTCAAAATAGATGCCTGACCTGAATGTCGGAGGTGCCAACCCTAGAATACTCTCTGCCTGTGGCTTGTTATTATACATAGTTGTTGAAGTACTTGAGTTGGAATGCTGAAGCATGTAAAGGGAATTCTGACGTGTCAGTATCATCTTTGAATCACGCTTGAATTTGGCAAGCTCCACTTCATGATCTTTGTGCGATTCCATACCAACGTAGCCTCCATTGCAACGCTGCGGATATTTATCAAAAAATGACTTAAATCCTCCTTCAAGTATTAGAACATCTGGATAGTACAATAATGGATATTCGTCATAATTTAACATGCGATCGCAGTTGCGGAGATGAGAAGCCATTATTGGACCTCTATAAGACGAAAACTCACAGTGAAATATGACCAGTGGTGGAGCTCCTGCAGCCTTGCTACATTTTTCAAAACGCTTGTAAATAAACTCGTGCTCAAGATCACGACGTGAAGACACATTTATAGCATTCTTTATATGGCCACCACGAAATTCATATTCAAATCTGCAGTCCACAATATAAACTTCATGATAGTAGCTGCTGTAATAACCATTCAATATGTCCACCAGCACATCAACCGTGATGCGCGGAAGCTTGTCATCTGAAGCTTCATCAATGTAGTACGGCATGCAGCCATCAGCTAGAGCAGAAATATAGACAGGAGGAGAAGCATTTTGGGATGCGTTATTAGCGGGAGAGTTCGAGGTATTTTCTGTCGCACACCATCTTTTGGTAGAGTGCAAATCTGGAACACTAGCTGCAGGTGAATCTATGGGGGAGTTAGTAGAAACAGACCGGGTGCTTCCGCCTTGCAAAAAACGTTGCCCGGCATTCACATGATAGGGTCGGAAGTCCTTCTTACTTAAACTGGTACAACTTAATTGTCTCCTTGGGTACCCATGTTTCCGATGTATCGACCCGCTGTTTGTTGAACGAGACTTGTGCGATAATACAGGCGGCGTAAGTGTTGAAGCATAATAATGATCAGCATGAGCAGGAATAACCCTCTTTCCTTTTTCTCCCTGCAAATGTAAGCTTCCATTGATGGAGGTTCTCGAGCTGGGCGACGCTTGGCCTGATGCCCAGTTGGAATCTGACGACTCACTAGGGGTTGATTGATCAGAAAAATCTAATACCGATGAATCCAACCTGTGATCTCGATTTCGACGGATTTTGTCCTTACTACCTTTCTGATCCTTGCCATGTCCACCTTTCTTAAGGGTGAGCAGAGAGTGTATATTTCTCAAAAACGAGGCAGACCCACTGTTACATGGAGTTCCAGCATCCTTGGTCCCTTCAGATACATACATTGTAGTGTATTCTAGCGACTTGACACCTAATTTCCTATTCTCGAGCTAATTTTATGCAAAAACGGACCAAAATAGTTTGTTATTGCAGGTTTTCTGTAAAACTAATGAATCTAGCGAGAGAATTGAAACAAAAATGAAACTCCACAAACTTTACTAAGTCCTCTGTTCGGAGTTTCAGAGATGGCCAGGTGCTTTAAACTCAACAAGGTATGGCGACTGCCCTATGATGCAGTTATAATTAGTGTTTTAAATGTATTGTGGAAGCGGCCTTGGGGGGTAAGCGAAATTTTGTTTAGACAATAATAACAATGGCGCGATCTGTTTTAGTAAACTACTCTCACCGCAATCAAACATATACACGAAACAGAATTGCGTCCTAAAAATTAATATGGCTTGACTATTGCTTCGCGCATCACATCCAGAATTGACAATATGTTTGTCTATGTATTAGTCAATTTTTGGCAATAATAGCAGTGAATATATCTCATAACGGTAATCTTTCGAATAAACTCTTAGTTTGCGCGACTACAGAAAAATGCAGGGTTACATAACTTTGATATGTAAATGTACAAGGCTCTAATATTCGGACTCACGAAAATTAATTAGGGCAGTAACCCCATTCTCAAAATAGGGTTACTTGCTTGTGTGTTCCAGTGCTTAGTTCTCTTGTTTCTAAAGGGCTAAGGTGCAGACTAAGATCGCCAACTACAGGCAGGACAATGCAGAAATTAGCAGATATTAGTAATGCATCTTGATAATGATGAAATTTAGTCTATAAAATCTATCGAAGATCCCATGGTGAACATGCTTGAGGCAGCAGAGGATGACGAATGTGAGAAAATTGTCCTTGTTATGAGATCGGAAGGTGTCGGTGTGAGCTGCTTGGGGTAATTATTTCTTCTCAGCTTATTCTTCCATCCTAGCAGTCTTTTCTTAACTTTACCCATTTTCGACTGATTGTTCCTCTCGAGTTGTTCGAGCTGCTCCAATGCTTCCCGAGCGTATGGTCTTTTTGAAATGTCTTTACATAGTAATTGACGTACCAGGAATTCGTACAGCCAGCTCTCACGGCGTTCCTCGGAGTTGAAACTATCATAATGTAATGGAGGATATTCGTTTACTACCATATGGTACGTATCGAACTCATTGTCACCCAGAAATGGTAATCTATTTTCCAAAATGCAGAATAGTGATACTCCGAGTGACCAAACGTCTATCTTGAATGCATTTACAGTGTCCAAAACCGTACCCCGCCGAGTGCTATTTAAATTATCATTTACCAGTTCCTCCATTCCTTCTTCAATAGTAAAATCGCACAGCTCTGGGGGAATAAAAGCAGGCGTGCCAACAATTTTAGTTATCTCATCGTTGAAGGCTTTTGTCCATTTAAGGTTTTCGCGTTCACGGCCCCACCACGGGAGATAATCGGGCTTGATTATCGAGCAGCCAAAGTCGGATATTTTGGCCATTCCACTCACGCCATCTAATAGGATGTTGGATGGCTTGATGTCCCTATGGATAATACCTTGATCCTGCAGAAATGCAAGACCAGAACATACATCCCGAAAGGTTTTTAGCGCAAACTCAAATCTTGATGCAGTTTTCGAGTGTAGAAATTGGCGCCATTGGTCTAGTACATGTAGCCTTGAATCGCGCTCCCATCTTAATTCACCCAAGCTCGAATATTCTTGTACCATCCATATTCGATCAGATTTCGGCGAATCAAGAATTTCGAGAAGTTGATTTACGTTTGGATGTGTATGGAGTTTAGAATGAATTAGACACTCCTTCCTAATCCTTAGCAAGTTCATTTCTATGATGAGTCGATCACTATCAACAACGCCAGTTGATGACAAGGATATTGCAGAAGACCGAAGAGCAATATTTTCGTTAAGATATGGTGTTTCAGCTATCGTGCCAGTAGGTGAGACCATTCCGGGGGTGAGTTTCCACCGTGCCCTTTGTTTTAGAATTTGGTTCATGGAGAATAGAGAAGTAACCGGTTTCTTTGTCATACATTTCAATGCAACTACTTCCGGCCCTCCCTTCGTCGAACTGCCTCCCTCCTCTGTAAGTCTAGCCTTGAAAACAACCGCAAACCTCCCCTTGCCTAACTTCTCTCCAACTTGGTATTGATTGACGCGATTCTTGCTACTTGTAGGAGCGAGCCTGGTCGTATGCTGCATAAGCACTGTCTGTACTAGCTTGTTATACTCCTCAAACATGGTTGAATAGCTCGGCGTTGCATTTGTATTCGAGTATTGGGCCCTGCTATTGTCATCTCTTGTCGTAAATGCCTCTTTCAGCGGTTTATCAGAATGCGTAAAAGCGGGAGGGAACATTGAATGCCTCCCTTCATTGAACTGGACTAAAGTAGGATATGACTTCATTAAAAGCTCCCTATCACTCCACTAGTAGATAATATTTTGTTTAGTAATTGAAAAAAACTATTACAGAGCATCTACAACAGCCTGCGGCTGACTGGGGTTCGTGGTTGTTCACGTAGCTGTTAACCTCTTGCTTGTCTTGTCGCTATGTGCAACTATAATCAAATCGCAAATTTCAGAACACCCAGCGTTAAGCATGTGGCAATAATTAGTGCAAAAGAAATAAAAAAACAAGGTATAGTAAGTTTAGTTCTACATATGTCAAGTACACTTAAGTACTTGATGGAGGTTGGAATTACTCAGTAAAAATTCATTCAAACACATGTGTACTTAACGATCGTTATCTATCATCTTACTGCTCTCTTCTGCTAAAAGATGAAGATGAACGGATGTGAGGTAACGATGAGTTTGATTCAATTCTGTATACATACAACGCTGGAATGAAAGATATCTCCTTAAAGAAAGACTGTTAAAATTGACACAGAAGTAGCTCAGAGGTAAAATAAAGTCATCCTTTTTTCAATGAAGCCGCTGGAAGAACATCCTTAATGTCGCCATGCTTCCTGTGTGTTTTAAGATGTTGCGACAGGTTATCGCTCCTGCTAAACTTTTTATCACAGTATGTACATGGGAACGGCCTGTCAGTAGAATGCACGGAGCGTATGTGTCTCTTCAAGTGCTCGCTACGACGAAAAGCTTTTGTGCACTCTTGGCATTTGAAAGGCTTTTCCTCTTCCTCCAACGGAGAAGATGACTTACTGCTAGTACCCCTTGGTCCCTTAGGTATGCTTGCACGTTTTCTTCTGGTCGATGCCGATATACCATTCGTAGATATTGTGCTTGTATTGCGGACTTCGAAAGATTTATTTTCAAGTAGATCTTGATTTAGCATTGCTGGTGAGATAAATTTGCTCCCCACTGTAGCGGTAGCCAGAGTGACCTTAGGATCGAGTTGTCTATTCGTAGATTTTTCCTCATGGTCCTCCTCATCTGAAATTATAGCATTTTCCCATTGAGAAAACTTGGATATATTATTCACATCCCCATATAGCTTGTCCATAATTACGGGGTTACTCCCATCAATCAACGACACCGAAGTCCTTTGTTTTTGTACCCTATTCTGCGGCTCTGAAACTGAATTGCTCCTCCTAGATGTTGAGACAGGTGGGATAGCACTAGTAGCAGACGTAGCTACTGCTGCTGCCGCCGCCGCTGCTGCTGCTGCTGAGGAAAGAATATTCCCTGTAGAGGAGGATGTCGTTACAGTATTCGTCTTCGTGTGTGGAACATAAGAGCTCGCTCTTAAACGTGTCGTAGGGGTATGACTGGGCTTGGATGGTGCGCTGAAATCTATGTTATAATCATTCAATAATTGCGTGAGTTCATTATCAATCTTAAATACCGATGGTGGTGCAGCTCCATTTAAATTGTTGGCGGAATTACTCTTGGACGAGTTGGTAGTGGTTGGAAGAGTATTTGTACTGCCTGCTGTGACCGTAGGGAGCGTAGCAGCTGATGTGTTCGTAATCGAAGTTCCCGCAGTGGCAACATTTGGGGTGGGGGACTTTTTGAAAGACATTAAATCAATAGAATTGTTGGCAGTCCGACCAGACGTGCTATGTCCACTGCTGATTGACTGTCTATCGTTCGAAAGGTTCCAAAAGTCTATCTGATGCGAAATGGATCCACGGGAGTGGTTCTGCTGTGGAATTGAACCTGTAACAACCTCGCTCATCCGCCTCTGTATATCAGGTGACAAAGCTACCTCATCAATAATCAACTGGTTCGCAGTGCCGCAAGCGCCTACCGGCTCCTCCAGAAACCCATCGTCCACAAACAAAGAGGAATTCGCTCCCCCTCCGTTATTTAGCAAGTTCGGATTAATAAACTGCTGTTCTGTCTGTAAAGGCATTAGCGGAGTTTGTTTATCGCCCACTGCTTCCAGCAGCCCCGCAGAGGCGCTCCTGGACACCATGTTCATGGGTACCTCCTGCTGCATCAGCACTTGAGGCGATAGATCCGTCGTCGTCGTCGTCGTATCACCACTGGTCGTCGCACTTGAAAGCTGCGTAGTAAACTTATTCCTATGGCGTTCAATGTCCCACTGTCTCTCTTCCTGCTGCTGCACCATGTCAGAAAAAGCTGTATTATCATCCAGCATGGCAAGCAGATCAGTCATCGCTGTAGGCGTCCCTAACTGTGTCGTCTTACTGCTCTTTAGCGAGTTGGGCGTGTCAACCTGCTGTGGAGTCTGCGCTCCCTTCTCTACCGGTTGCTGAGTCGTGATGTTCAGCGAGTTGTTGGAATATAGGTACTCTGAAAGCGGTAAACTCGTACCCGTGCCATTAATACCTCCAATGTTCTGACCCTGCTGTTGACCTAGCTCCCTTCCTCCTTGTAAATACGGTGTATAATCTGCCGCAGTCATAACTAAAGGAAATCCTATCCTATATCCTGCTTTTTTTACCTAAGAAGACTGAAACTAACCTGCTTCAAGTCCTACCTGCTCAATTTGTCCAATTCTATATAACAACACGTTCCCCACAGTTCCTCCTATGCTTTAATTAGGCCTTGTGTATATAATTATCAATCCTGAAAACTGGCCCCTATAGTCTTCCGCTAAGAAAAAAACTGTGCACTTCTGCGCTTTTCTGCTCCGAACTATTATTCCTCGACCACTAGTATTCAAACTTCAAAACAACAACAAAGCTTCTGCTCCTTTATTGCTCCTTTCTTATTATCTTTCGCTTTCTCTCCTTTCCTCTATTCCTACCGTTACCTAACGCTTTACTATTCAGAAAAATCTTTTTCTTGATTGCACGCCTTCCTTCTTCAAAACTGGTACTGGCCTTCTACTAATGTACTTGGTTGTGTTCACACCAACTTAAATCACCTACACTGGACTTAAATTAATTCAGCTGCACTGGGACGTATTAACTTTTCCCTATCTTGTTTAAATTAAACCCTGGTATGTGCTGGTCTCAACACAACTCATTACTTGACGTCTTATGTGACTTACCTTGCCTCTTTGGTTTTTCAGCTTGGGTGCTGAAGGCAAAAAGTGTCCCCACAGAAACGGGAATAGAAACGTCACGTGTGTTTGGCGGTCCGGCCCTTCAACGGCAAAATGACGATATTTGGCGCAATTGCGTAATATTTATCGCAATGGCGCAAGGCCGGGTAACTTCTTAGTCAGCGAGGTCTGGCGGTCACGTGAGATGTGGTCACGTGAGGGTGTTGGCTTAGGATTTCAAAGCATGCGGTTTTTTAGTATTATTATTAGCACACGGTTAAAAAAGCCTTTTAGCAAGCAATCAAATAAAATAAATCAAATTGGAAACAGCGGAAGAAAGAAATCATCGCAAGTTTGCACAAGAGTTTTGATTCCTGTTAACTGATCTTTGACTCTTCTTTCTGGTAGGTCAAGAATTCTGCGGAAAAGTGAGCAACATAGGCATGCAAGGTGGGATCCGAAGAAAGCAAGACTTGCTACCGCGCTACAAGGCTGGGACGGGCACAGCACGCAAGGGTAGCGTTCTGACGACTCCGATGAAGAAGCTGCTAGTGTATATTATGATGCTGTTTATGGTCTATGCCGTTATACGGGTGACGGGGATCTCTAATAGACATGACATCAAACACTATGAAATAGATGAGAAACAGGCTGTTGTGCTGGAATCTGTGCAGGGCGCCGACGAGGGGGCGAAGGGGGCCAAGGGCCATTTTAATAATGAGGTAGCGATGCAGCAGGAGGTTGAGAATTTGAATAAGAATATAGACGAGTCGGAGAAGGCCGTGAGCTCCAGTAATAAGAAGGGTGGCAATGCAGCCGGAGCGAAGGGCGGAGCGGAGGCTGCGGTTGCAGGAGTGGGCGAGGGCTCTGCTGTGAAGGATGCTGTGAGTGGGAACAACGTGAAAGCTATGAAGCACGACGATAAAGGCGTGGACGAACAGGCCAAAAGGATCAGCGACAAAGCACCGTATAAAAAGGAGCCGGCTGTTTGAAGGCAGGATGGTCATAAGGTCGTGAAAAGCTGCCCAGGGCAGATACCACGTACGATGCTAACCCTGCGAGTTGAAGTACGATGTATAAGTATGCGCTATTTACGTGGTATCTACCTGTGAGAACGCTCTTTTGGTCGATGAGTGCATAAAACAGGGCAAACGGCAGTGCGACGAGAACGGAAACGTGCCGGATTGTCTTCTTCTTTATAACCTGACTTGTATATTTGAGCTTTTGAATGTTTTATTTAGTAATGTTTCGCTCAATTGCGTCATTTCTTTCCTGCCATACTGTCTTACCGCTGCATGCGCAGACCTGTTTATCGTTTTCCCAGCTGCCAGCACTGCGGGCAACGACTCCAGTGATTGCGAAGTCGTGCTCAGCGTTGGAGACTACAAATGCCCTACCAATGAAATCAGGTACTATCAAGGGCGCAGTGGCGAAACTTTGCCCGCTATAGAGAGTGGAGGATAGTGTGCTAGGGCTCTTACACTCCATAGGTGGAAATTGGTGCCACACTTCACCTGCAGAGTTGGCACCCTGCGATATATCGCCAGAAACACGAATTGTTGGAGTATATAAGCCTGGAGATGGTACCCCGTCGACTGTAATGTCAAAAATGGTCTTGGTGGGAGAGACGGTCACCATTCGAACAAGTCCCCGCACATTGGTAGTAAGGTCTGGCTCGTGTTGACCGAATGATTCAAGTATGGCGACGGCGGCACTATTAGGTTTTCCACTTCCACGTAGAATAGCGTCCCGGCCACAGCCTTGTATAGCCCGTATAATTGCACTAGGAGGGGCCATTCCAGTGACAGATATTAGTTGTTTGTCAAGATGAAAGGAAATGTTTTGCACATCTTTAACTTCTTCTAGGGAGGATCTGATAGAGGTAATGCAATCTTCACAATCTATTTTGACAGCATACGTAGCTTCAAAAGACTCAGTATCCTCAGTGTTAGCCATTGTTCTTAGGTTATTTGGTACTGGGTATGTCTTTCACATGTATGATGATCCGTTGAACTTTTTTTTATTAAAAAACTACTTAGAAGTAACGTACCTGAGCACCTGGTTATTCGCTTTAACTCTATCGTAGACGCACTAACCAAAGAATAAGAAGAGTGGATTTTTAGTATTGCAGATGATAAATCAGTAGTACAGCAGTTCGAAGTTCCTATATCCCAAATTTCTTTCGGGTATACGTATACGCAATGTATGCTAAGATAACCATAGACAGTGAGATACAGAAGAACCATAAGAGGGACTCGTTGAACTGCCCGGGAACAATAACATTCATGCCCCATAAGCCTGTTATGATGTTCATAGGCATGACAATAGTACCTAGAATAGTTATTTTACCTAACACATCATTCATATCATTGCTAACCTTTGTCATATCTATATTAATCTGGGCAAGGTAGTTAGAATGAGAACGGCTTAGTAGTTTTTCGTAATGATTCAATGAAGACACCATAGTAATTATATGATCTTGAATATCCCCCAGATACATGCCAATCTCCGAACGAGGGGCAACTTCCCATTGCTCGTTACAGCGCTTTGAAAAGCCTTTTATGACGTCCGCCTTTGAGCCGAGAAGTCTAACAATACTCATAACTCTCTTCCGACACTCGCCAATGCGTCTCAACATATCACCTTTTTTCTTCCAGCCCATTATATTAGCATTGATGGTGGAATCTGACGTAGACGAAGAACGAGATGTTGCAGTGCTACGGGAGCCGTGTGTAAGTGTCGTACGACGGGAAAACCTATCAAAAGGAAAGTTAGTGTCATCCTCGGATGATTCACCTTCTAAATCGCTATCGCTGGAATCACTGGAGCTTTCAGAATGGTGCATTTTCAGGATTGAATCTTCTATGTCGTAGACTTCATCTTCTATCAATTCGATCATGGGGGCGAAAGCATCAGTGATGTCGTCTATGAGAGCATATGCAATCCAATCTGCTGTAACATTCAAGTAGTCCTTCAACAGACGAGCCCTTCTGCGCACGTTGATTGGATGAGGCGTAGGGGCGAAGTGAAATGTTAACACACCTGTACGGAAAACAAGGATGTATACATTCAAGGGTTCGAGTTCACCATCACGAGGTTTCCTCCTATCACCAGATTTCTTCTTATATTTCTCATCAATATGTGCCTTTCTCCTAGCCTTACGCTGGTAGCTAGAAGTATTGCTTCCAGAGTTTTTGATCGTTGACGATCTGCGGCGGAACTTCTTCAACCTGGAAACCCAGCCAGATTTAACGTCATCTCCGTCGCCTGATTCTTCAGCTCCACTATGGACACTTTCTTGCTGTTGCATCTTCTTTTTCTTCCTGCTCGACCTTTCTGCAACGATATCAAAAGACCGAAAGCAAACTAAATAATAATCCTTGAACAACTCCACCTTCTCTCGGACTTCTCCAAGAAATATGTCCTCCGTAGTCAAAGGATGAATTCCAAACGTCTTACTCAATACCTTCATTTCCTCCTCTGTGGGATTCAAAACATCAAGCCAGAATGGACTGACATTAGTCATATCCCAAGATCCAGATTGATGGGTGGTGCTAGCCTTCTGTACAGGAGAAGAAGGGTTGGTATCTAAAGGTGTTTGAGCTTCATGATTTCCATGCAAACTAAGGTTATTGTTAGACGATGAGCGGCCACCCACGGAAGAATATACACTCCCGACAAAAAGCTCATCAAACTTCTGTCCTGGTTGTAGCAAACCCGAGATGGTAGGCGAGTGAATAGTGGAGTCTAAGTCTTCCCTAAAATATGTGAAACGAAAAACCTCTGGGTTATTGGAAATTATATGCGGTGGGTATTGAATGTTACATCCAGCAAGAAGGTCCTCTTTTGCCATATCCGAGTACCACTCCCTTGGGCGGTGCTTTCCAGAGGTTGATAATCCAGGAAGATTTATACCCCCTTTTTTTAAGTGCCATGGAGTAATCTTCTTTGGTCTCAGCCTTCCTTTACGCAATTGTTCAGTCTCGTTCACCCGTGTATTGCCCAATTCCGGAACGTCAATGTTTGTAACAATAGGTTTCAAAAATGCAATACCACTAGCAGACTCCGTAGTATCGTCATCCTCTTCGTTATCATATTGAAAATGAAAATCTTCTGCATCTTGTAGCGCTTCTCTCTTCAACTTCTCGATCTCCTGTCTGGAAAACTCCTCCAAAATACTAACATCGGGCCATTGCTTTAAACCCTCCGCGTCAGCTTCTTCAATTGGCAAACACACATCATCCAAAGAGGAGGAACCACTAGACCTGCGAGATGAGGGCTGGGAGTTATATTCCTCGGACGGTGCATCAGAGGATTCCTGTTGTCCCTGTTCTCTTTGGAACTTCACATGCTCCATTAATCTGTCTACATCGATAACAACATCCCCGCGGGTGCCGTGGGCCCCCAGCTCACGACTTGTACTGTGCATATACAAGGGGACGGATCCATACCCGCGTTCAGCACTCCACCTATCAAAACTGTCCTGCTGTCCTGTTTTAGAAGAATAAGGCTTTCTTAGTTTCAATCTTTCATCAACAGTAGAAGAATTAAATGGGTCTCGGAATTTATAGTTAGCAACAGTAGAGCGTTTCTTCCCACCATCTGTACTGGATACCCTCGAAGCAGAATTCCTTGGGACCGTGCTAGGCCTCCTTGGGGATGAAATACTAGCTCCATGTGCCCCATTATGCATCGAAGTTGCTGTTTTCATTAATGCAATGGAAGGTCTATGGTCAATGTAGGAAGGGTCCATTTCAAGGGATTCACGCAGGTCAGAAGATAATAGCATAGAATCATCCTCCGTATCATGTAGAACACCCCAAGAATCGGCCTTATCAACTTCTAAACCGATAAGGTCTTCCTCTGCAGCAAGGAGCTCGTGGTGATCATCTGAATTTTGGAACATGGAACGGCGTCTAGGTTTCCTTTTCTTATTTACATGCCTGGTGTGAGCTTTTGCCTCCTCGCTCAATAAAGGCACTTCGTCCTGACGGGGTGAACGACCTTCTAAAACCATAGCGAAGTTTAGTAGTCTCAGTGACAGATATTTTAACAACTATACAGCATAGGTATAACTGATCTACATTGACTAAATCCTGAAATATTCTCCAGTTAACTATCCCCATGGTCCTAACACATCGAAAAAAAAGAAAACGGAAGACAGACTCTGTCACGTGATTGATTGTATTCTACATAATGTAAAATGTGTACATAATATGGTCCTTATTAAGTGATCAATATACGCTACCTTGCCCTTCAACCAATACGACAAAAGTATGAGACCCGTACGCTCGTCAACGCCGGTTATTCCTCTTCGCTAATATCTTCATCTTGCCTTCTCACTTCGGACTCTAATGCATTAGCGAAATCTTCATCGCTTGAATTCAGGTCGTCGTCTTCATGATGCTTGGCTTCCTCTTTAGCTGTAACAGTAGAAGTTTTCGCCAAATCGTCGAGCCGAGGGTTTCTTGGAACCTCCAAGCGTGGGTTGGGAATGTCATCTAAACGAGGGTTCATTGGATCAGTAGCTTTCTTGATAATTTGAGGAGGGTGGACAATTTGCTTCTTCTTTCCATTTTCTCTCGACCTTTCTTTCTTCTCCCTTCTAGGCTCCTCCCGATCAGCCTGCTTTCTCTTGTTCAGCTGGATTTCTCTTACTGCAGGTGCTTCACCATCTGATTGATCCGCAGCCATCATCTTAGCTTTCTTTCTCTTCGAGCCAAACTGCCGTAAGGCATCATCTATCTTAAATTGGTTATGCAATAACTCATCGTATTGCTCCTCGGTCAACGAGATTCCCTTCTTGCCCGGTTTCATTTCCCCTGTAGCTGAATCCTGATAATATTCTCTAATATCTACTAGGTTTATATTTCGGAACTGCCGCACAGTAACACGTTTGTTCTTCCCAAGTTCAAATGAGATATTATCCTCAGGCGACGGCTCTTGATATTTACGCTTGCGGTACCTGCCTCCTCCAGTGCTGCTTCCTCCAGTGCTTCCTCCTCCTTCCGGTACGGAAGAAACACCGCTAAATGTGTTGCCATACCGGTGACCTCCGTACAGTTGATTACTTGGAAAGGTGTTAAACGACATCTGCCTAGGCTTCCTGGCTGTTATATTAACCTATGTGTGTTTTACCAGTATTATTCACTAAGCTAAATGTTGGAATCGGGCTCTAAAAAAGGTAACGTTGTGTTATATAGGGGAATCAGAGGAAACAAAGTAAAACAAGGCAAAGTGGATCATGTAAAAAAAGCGTATCAGGTGAAAAGATACTGGAGGGCTCCTGTAAAAACTCTGAATCCTAAAAAGAGAAACTACTTATATTTAGCTGTGGAGACAGCTTCTAATTACTGAGGGGTGATGGTCTACCCAGCAATTCATATACAGTAAATAATACATATAACAGTGTCAAATATAGTTACTTTTGTACTGGACCAGAGGGCAGCACAAACGGTTTTTGGAGATTTCTGCTAGCGCTTCCCTCTAGAGACCAATAAAAGATGCTACCTCGGTTAAGATCGTGGGTGACAACATCCATTATCGGGATAAGACAGTGTCATCTATTGTATTACTTGCCGAGCTCGAGATTCCGTGGTGTCTGCTTCCCGGAGTCCCGCCACAAGTGTAAATCAACCATCACATGAACAAAGCAGGTGCTACAGCAGCATTCAAAAGTGGAGATTAAAAACTTTTACTACCTGCAACTAGTCAATTATACCTAAAAGGTACAACTTTTAAGTACAACCTTTAATCAGTAATAAGACGCATGGAAGATATATGGTGCGTGAATGGTGTAATAACCTGTATACCATGCACATTGGATTGATTATTGTAGTTAATAAGAGCCTTGTTGGCGCAATCGGTAGCGCGTATGACTCTTAATCATAAGGTTACGGGTTCGAGCCCCGTACAGGGCTTTCTTTTTTGCACCCCAGAAACTTTACTGAGGTGACAAGTGCACATGTTGTATTGGTATTGGAGATATGGTTGAATTCATATGGCCCAATATAAGTATCCATGTGTTAATTGAAGTGTATATATTGGCTCTTTGTCAGCTGAATTTTTGGGAAGCCAATAACTACTTTTAATGTGTAATTTCTAAAACTTAACTCACTACAAAACTTGCAAAAAACTATTAGAACAATGGAACCAATTGGGCCAGTAAAGCGCGTTGTAAAGGATGCACCAATCACCGAGCTACCAAAGATCATCCTAGGTGGTGCTACATTAATGTATAAGTGGTACAATGAAGACCCTTTCAGGGTCCCCGCTGTTGACCTTGTGCGTTATGCGATGTCTCACGGTGTGAATGCTATTGACACTTCTCCGTACTACGACCCTAGTGAAGAAATTTATGGTCAGGTGCTTGAGACACTTAAGGACGAGTACCCTCGTGAAACGTACTTTATTTGCACCAAAGTGGGCAGGATTAATCTTACAACCTTTGACTACTCAGCAAAGCATGTACGTTTTAGTGTTTTGCGTTCCTGTGAAAGATTGAAAACAGATTACCTAGACCTAGTTTATTTACATGATATTGAGTTTGTTGATTATGCAGGAATATGGGAGGCCTTAACTGAACTACGGAAACTCAAGGATGAAGGTGTTATCAGGAATTTCGGCATTAGCGGGTACCCAGTAGATTTATTGCAGTATGTGAGCGAAAAATGTGTCGAAAAGCCTGAAATTGGACCGTTGGACGCTGTTCTCTCATATTGCAATTTGAACTTGCAGTCTAAAGTCCTCGAAGATTACAGAGACAAATTCTTCAAAAACTCTAAACTTAAGGTTGTATGTAATGGTTCTATTGTTGGAATGGGGTTACTGCGGAGCGAAGGCCCTATCGATGCCCACCCTTGCTCCAAGGAACTTCGTAAATGTTCCAGCAAGGCTGCCAAGTACGCAGAAGAGAATGGCTGCAGTCTCCCTGATTTAGCTACTCGCTATAGTATCGCCAAATGGCATGAAAAAGGGCCTACAGTGCTTGGTGTCAGTAACGTACAGGAGTTGCAGAATGCGCTTGAAGGCTATAACGAGGTTATGCGCAACGGTGGCCACCTCAGTGCACAGGAGGAAGCTATCACCGCGCACATCCAGGACGTTTGCTTCGGTTGCCATTTGAATGAACAATGGGAGTCCGGTATTCCACATGAACTCTCCTAATCCTGCATGTAGAGCAAACCCTTAGATCTATATAGTAAGTAAATATGACATATGGTATGCTATGTGTACTCTTTCCTTGTTGTTGTGCCAGCAAACTAGTCATCCTTTTTGCTACCAGATGTGTTAGAATCAGATGCTTCACTGGTGATCTTATCAAAATGGGTCTCCAAGTTGGTCTTCTGTTTCTTCAAAGCTGTTAGAGAGGCCTCTTTCTCTTGAAGTTCTTTCCGAAGTGCTTTCAGTTTTTCAGACTCATCATGTTTGGAAGCCCCTCTCCTATTTATCTCCTCATGCTTATTCAAACTGCGAAGGACCCTGAGCACGGTAGGAATACAAATATTAAAGTACAACACAAATCCAGACAAATAGAGATTCCTCTGGTTGTACGTACGTGAGGTGTAGTTTTGAAGAGCAGCCTTGGATCCCTCAAGGAACTGGTCCTCGCTAGGGCCCAAATGGCGTGTGGCACGTCTCCACGAGTCTAAAAACATCATACCTACTAGCACATAGCCGATTGCTGTTATAGTCTTCAGTTGCGGGGATGCTAAGCATTTTTCAAAGCTGTTAACAATCATTTTACGTATGCGGAAAGGTAGGGGAAGTACTAGAATCGAGAGAACGGTCATTTCCCCCACTAGTAGCCCAAATAAAATCGACAAATAAAGCGACATTTTAGTATTATCCAATGGTATTCCTAGCCTTCGTTAATCTAAATACGACTGTGTGTTTAGTATAATGGGAAAATTATTGTTTGTTACTCACTCCCTATACATGTATATATACAATATATATGCTGAAGGCGTTATAACGCCTGGTGAAACCGAGGAATCCGTTTTTCGTAACACATGATATCATTAATCCGCACGTAGCTTAAATACATAATCATAGGTTAAGCTGGGGGAGCAATAAAGCACCTCCGCGCTCCTAGCGCAGCTAGCACTTGTTGCTATGATAAACATATCAGCTTCTGTGTTTCACAAAAATACGCTCCATTTTCGAATCTTGGTAGGCATACTTTAAGAACGCCGCGGTTGATCCAAGGAACAAAGCGACAGCTCCGCTTACTCCGAACCATCTCAAATAGGGTACGGTTTGTGGTGCCCCATTATAAAACTCTGCATGTGCATTCATCCTCGAGTAGCCACGAGCGAAAGCTCTCATGACATTTGGTCTAGTAATAGTTCTTTGGTAGAGCATTGGGAACGATAACACTATAAGGGTACTTTCTGCAGTTGTATATGCCTGGCGTACTCGTATGTTAAACGGTCGACACAGCAAAGCTAAGAGCCCGCAGATACATATATATATATAAAATAAATCGGACAAAGCAGCCTGTAACTAACCTGCTGCCCCGGGTTTCACGCAGTGATGTATGATTGGCTACATTGGAAACTCGCTTTGTTCATTCCAGAACTAACTGCTGAGGGTTTTGCGGAGCCCCGCAATCAAAGGATGAGGTGATTTTCACGATGAACTTCCAGTGTAGCCGCAGAATACATTCCGGTGGTACCACTTCCGCAATGACACATACAAAATAGAAGTTACGCAAAGAAGAGAATGTATACACGGGTTCAAGGAAGCTGGATTAACTAACCGCGGGCCAATCAATGTGCATAGGAAAGGATTCTATTATAACTCTAAATATGCCATAATGTTAATTAGTTAAGCATAACGTTCGTATAAGGATATCAAGGCTCGAGGACATGATCTCAACAGTCCAAAGAGTGGCCCCGATCACCACAAGGTACACATCACTAGAGGTTGTGTGGCATATACAAGAGAGAAATCAACGAAATCCACTCTGGTCATAGGAAACAGTTTTATTATGCATTTAGGCAACTATGATATAAAAAAAACGAAACATCCATATCATTTCGTCAATCATTTCTACTCATAAATAGAAGCAAATTGATTCAAGCTCCAGTCAGTGAGCTCTTCGCTCTTAAACCACAATGAGATTTCACGGTTGGCGGACTCAACGGAGTCGGAACCATGGCAGACATTTCTGCCCATGTCAATCGCAAAGTCACCCCTGATAGTGCCTGGGGCAGAGTTCAATGGGTTGGTGGCGCCCAAAATAACACGCCCTTGCTTTACAACTTCCTTACCTTCCCAGACTGTGGCAACAACAGGCCCTGAGGACATGTACTTGAGCAACTTAGGGAAAAAAGGCTTGTCTACGTGCTCAGCATAGTGTTGCTTCAACAAAGCCTCGGTAGGAGTAACCATTTTGATACCAACTAGCTTGTATCCACGATCTTCAAAACGGCCTAAAATCTTAGATACCAATCCTCTTTGGACACCATCTGGCTTAATGGCAATAAAAGTTCTTTCGTCAGACATTTCAATTAGGCTAGTTGATTACGGTCTTGAATAATTATCTCTAGTAGAAGTTCAGGTCCTCAATCTTGGCAGTTGGCCTCTTTAAACGGATAGGTCGACGGCGCCAACGACCCTTGGAGGAGGGGGTTTGTTCGATTCGCTCGAGGGCTTATACGAGGTGTATGGGTTTATTTATTTTGTAACAATAATACGTTATTCCAATTGGTTGGATGGGGAGAGCCATAGGAGACAACATCGGCTTTCCGTGCTATACTTGGGGTTAGCCAGGGCTTTGATATAGATTTTACAAAGTATTGAATACGGGATGCTAGTAAGTATGAATTTGTCTATAATTGCAACTGCAGTAGTTGCAGTAAGCGAGCCGAAAGTGGTGGAGCACGGCAACTTCGTACACAGATGTTAGTTTGGTATACTAATTGACTAACAGCCTATGTGTGCTGCTGCTGCTGCCGTTCCTCTATGGGTTCTGTTGATGGTGCAGTCTCTGGAACTATGCTGGCATCTAAAGACCATGGAATCTCTTCGGGGGTAAATTCCGAATCGTAGATTTCGTTGAATATATACATGAATTTATCCCAAAGGTCCATACTCTTCAGTTCGTTTATTTTAAGGTTCAAGAGTGCTCGGAAGTTTAGTAAAAGTTCAGTATTCGTAAGAAAAATTGTCATGAGCTCGTTATGTGGCCCTTTCATACCAATGGCCATGTCTAACTCATCGATGAGTATTTCTAAATCGTACTGAGACGTCTCTCTAGTGAGTATGCTGTCAAGCATGAGTTTATTAATTAGGCCAAGTTTGTCTTGAAGATCTAGCTTCATCTCATTGTGAATTTCCATGTTCTTCTTTTGGGACAGTCTATTGAGGAGAGGAGTTGATGAGGGAATAGTGAGATCCTGAGGGCCCAAGCCCACCAGATGCCAATCTTCGTCGTCATCATATTTATATTTCTGCGGTTCCTGAGGGGGCTTCTTTCTGTTAGTGGTAGGCTTTTTGTCTGTAGCCGCTTTCTTGCCTCTTCCATGCGACCGGGTAGGCATGACATCTACGATGTCTTTGCTTTCTATTGAATCCTCTTCTTCGTCAGCAATTATTGGTTCTCCTCTAGACGTGGTTGAGCGTGTCCTACGAGTTCCCTTGACTTCTTCTTGCTCTTTACTTTCGCGCGCTACACGCTGGCGCTTACTGCTACGAGTAACCCTTGGAACTGCAGCCGTTTTCCGCTTGCGCAGCTGTCTTGTCGTTACCACCGTATCTTCTTCTTCATATTCTTCCTCAGCACTATCTTCAGGGGAGTTAAGTTCATCATTTTCTTCCTCGCCTTCAGATTCATAGTCATCAACATACTCGTCTTCATTGGCATCAGGACGTCCAGCACTACCGTATTCTACAAATTCCCATACGTCGATGCCATCTGAACCACGCATAGCCATCTCGTATGCTTGGATAAGCTTTTTATTCTTACCTCCTTGCTTTTTCTTAGACTTTGCAGAACCGTTTAGCCATTGTCGGCACTGTTCCACACTCAATGGACTAAGGTCTTGCCCTTTCAGCCACGTATAAGTGTCATCACATAGAAACTTTAGACAGTATGATGGTTGCACCTTATCAAACTTCCGAAACTTCAGTAGGTCCGAATAAACAATGTACTTCGAGTCATCTTCGTTATCAGTATCGTTGCCATCTTCATCGGCCTTTGAAGGTTCCGAACGGTTGCTACGACGATACAATTTGATAACATGTGGAGGTATTAGCTCAGTTGGAATGATCATGGCAGGCCATAAAGAGTAGCCTTTTACCTTGGCAAGGACAATGTCTGTCGGTTGAAACAGCTTTCTCGCCATTGTTTACACTTAGTATACTGCACCAGTAAAAAATAAAAGTGTAGTTGTAATCTTATAAAGAGCAAGACAACAAGCCAATATATCGACTTTATCTCGGTCAGCAATGATTCTTTTTAACTGTCTTTTTACTTTATGGAGTTTTATTTATGCTTGTAAATTGTATTTGACAACGATTTCACCAGTTAGAGCGAAAGCTTTTAGCGTCGGAAATCATATACGTAGAATAACGCCAAGCGAAAAACGGAAGTGAAATTTAAGGAGATCTAGCCGACAAAACCTAGAAAAATAAAGAGTCTTGACGTTCGATGGTGGTTAGAATTCTCTATAGGTATTTAAGTGTGTACAAGATTTGATTTAAAGTCTGTAGACTCAAATATGGCGGGCAATATATAATAACACACATAATATAATAATAACCGGTCATTGCGCGGAGTTAGAGGCATAGGTAGAAAAGATCATTTCGGTGTGTGAATCTGAAATTAATAATGCAAGAAATACATACTTGGTCCGCTGCAGTAATAATCGATGAGTAAAATGAATGGAGGCAGAAAGCGAGAGAGAGAGAAAGGTAATAAAAGTAAGACAAAAATAGTATCTCGAACGGGAACGGTAGAGGATAACGGTTTCATATATATATATATATATATATATATATTAACATCAATTGAAGTTGGAAGAAAAGGAAATGGAAAAAAAGGAGAAAACAGCATAGAATGAAAGCTACTTAAAGATCGTTAGGTATGAGGGCCAGAAGAGCAAGTAAAGAAGTGTATGTCAAAAACGAGTGTTTCAAGTAGCCCCCAATTCTGCCGGTAGTTGAGATCTCTTACTTGGTTCACCAACTCCCCATCTACCGATCCAGCCAAACTCTTAGGTATTTTTTGTTCGAGTTCTTTTCATTCCGCTCTCCTTCAAGTTTCTATTTCTTTCTCCCCGATTCCTAAAATTCAGTATTGACCTTGTTGGGAATTAACTCCATTAAAGTATTGTTGGTATACAGCTGCTTGTTCTGCGTTTAAGTAGGCTGCTGGGTTGTTGAAATTCTGTTGCTGTTGGGGCTGCAACTGCTGATGATGTGTTGCGACTCCTGCACCACCATGGTGATGATGCGCCGATGAAGTCGTTCCTACGTGATCGTTTGGCGTTACGCCAACTCCAATCCCACTAGGGTTACCTGAGACATCCTGAACAGTGATTGGACCAGCAACACCACCCACAGAGACATCTGGTTTATCCTCGTCCTTCACCTCGTCATCTTCTTCTTCCTCATCTTCCTCTTCCTCTTCTTCAGGGGCATTCAAACACGCCTGAATAAGATTCTTACCTTCCGGTTGTGTCACTATTGGCTGGAATTTTGGAGTTGTGAAAGTATAAACAAGACCTGTCTCAGAAACGACAAGAAGAAGCACCTGCGTTCCCGTTAAAACCGACAATTCGTATGCCTTCTTCATAATACCATGCTTCCGTTTCGAAAATGTTATGTGACGTCTTGTCTTGTCTTGGATAAATTTAATCTCGATCTTTCTCCTTTCCTTCTGTTGAGGATGATCTTGCTTCTCTGAGTCTGACATCTTCCCTTCAACTACTTGTTGATTGTTCTCAATTCAATCTTTTCTTGTTACGCTACACCAGCAGCACGATCGGCACACAATAAATCTTTTTTTTTTGGTATCAGCTAATCTCTTTGTCAAAAACGTAACTACCACAACTGTATTCCGTGTAAGCTAGATTCGTTAATTGATGGACACTACGCTTTCATTAACTTCTTGAAAGATCACTCACTATCTAAAACAGTTAAAGGAGTACAAAATAAGTTAAAACAGCCTTCTCCATTGCTGCAACGGGAAATTTTTTCTTTTTGGTTGTATTATCGTTTTGTACGTTGTGGTGTGTTGGGGGTAAAAAAGAATGCGAATTCTGTGGATCGAACACAGGACCTCCAGATAACAAAGTGACCGAAGTGATGACTCTTCAGTCTGGCGCTCTCCCAACTGAGCTAAATCCGCAACTTGTTGTTTTCCGTTAGCAGAAGTTGCACTATTACGAATTGTATACATTATTGAATGTCGTAGAATCGGAACTTCACGAGTCTGGAAGCGACTCCCATGGCAAGAAGAACTATAATAGTGGATGGCATCTGAGATTGTCTTGTACAGCACATCGGTCTGTGTTATCATGGCTAAATACTCGAGAAGATTGATAACAGCACTTGGAAAAACTATATAAGAGATATAGAAGCTAGATTAGAGTAACTAGTATCCTCTAGGACACTAGAGGGTAGTTGTTCCGGTTAGAGACTATATAACTAGTAAGTACTTGCCAATTAAAACATTAGTGAGGACGTAAAGTGAGATTCAAGCTAACACGTGACTTTGACTAGTCGCTCTCGACATGACTGTTATGAAATCACAAGAGTCATCAGAAAATAGTCTACTACACGGAAGCAGTGACGGGTGTGAGCTATTAGAAGAGACGGTCGACTCAAATGCCATGCTAACTGCGGTAGAGAACTACTTAGTTCATACTAAGAATAAGGAGCAATTATGGAGCAGATGTCTTAGTATAACAAGCGAAACTATATAAGAGCAAGCCAGCAGAAGTCTAAACCATGTGCTACTGTCAAATTAAGTATGCAATAGAATTCTTCTAGGGATCTCGTGTTTTACATAGTTGGCTGTGTGCCTCAAGGAAGTTATAGATGGTAAGGTAATATAATGGCGGACTTACGTCGAATTTACGGTTCTTCACCATGTTCTGATGTATAAACCTCCTTGTATATTAGCAGCACTAAAGGTAAAAACGATTTGTACTGACTCGAGGAAAGTACTTATTCCTCAAGGATCTAAGTGCCTTTTCGAGAAATATGCTCGTACAGAACTCTTCATAAAGTTTCACTCTTGTCGACCAAGATATAAATGACGCATTTTACTCCCAGATTTGAACGTTCGGCTTCTAAAACGGTTAGCTGCAACGATAGTGTTCTAAGGGTACTACTGGAACTGTAGACTACCTCATTAGCTTGTGCATAGAAAGTTCGCTAATCCTTAGTAGCCCAATTGGTTAATATGCGTGACCTTCCTCGTCTTCTTGACGTGTGAACGTCTGCGACAATGGCACCATACATTAGTACACAAACCTACAAAATAGCCTTCATATTTACACCAAGCATTACACTTCAAGCTAAACTGCCCACGAATAAGCGTAAAGATCAATGCGAGAGGACGAAATCGAAGACCCTATAGCTCCTGTGACTTCCGTTCGGACACTGGATACTGCCGGAACAAGTCAGCCAAAGCTATCACGTAAAACATCTCTTCATTATCAAGATATTAAAACGAAGTTCAAGTCTACGAGAAATAAGTTATTCAAACATGAAGCTACTCAGGCAATATCTGGGTCCAATGGCACGATAGCCCACGTACCAGAGCTTATTGCGCCAGTACTCAACGATGATGGTGAAAACTACATCTTGCTCGGATCAACTGGGCTAACAGGTTCAATGATTTTACAAGGATTCATGTCTCCATGGGTTGGGGCGACTCTCGGCGATGATACAATAACCAGATCTTACTGGTGTTTCAACCGTACCCTTAAACCATTGGAAATCAACCTAGATAAACTACCACAAACGTGGACTGCCATTGTAGAATATGCGGGGGAAAGATACATCCTACGCAAAAATGATGTCATTATTAGACAGCATATTGTCGAACAGGGAAAGATAGGTGAAATCGAATGTCATTGGGATCAATATGACTGGGGATTAGTGTTACCTACTGGTGAGCTGAAGACTATTGTCATAAATGTCATGCAAATAATCCAGCCTGACTCAAAGAAATGGTGTGATACATTTGTAGAGTTATTCACTGGAACTCGGAAGAGCTTAGACAACAGGACACCAATATACCTCCCATCAGTAGAGCAAATTTCTACCTTAGTATCAACTTTGGGCTCTAGTTCATGGGAGTCACGTAAGGTGCGAACACCGAGGTCCTTCGTTGACTATACCTTAAACATCCAGTTAGCGAAAGTGTTCGCTCCAGATGCATCTAAGAGCGTTCTTAAGCATATGCTTATTGTTACCAGCTTCAATAACCTCGCTTTAGGAGTAGTCAGCCCATACTTTAGAACTAAGCAACGGTTGGAGAACGATCTAACCCATGAGGTTCCTGGATTAACTCATTTAACTATTTTAAGGCCTGGGCCCTTAATAGGTCAGCATGGGACACAAGCTACAGCTCTACCAGAAGCTCCTGACGGCAGTAGTATCGTTTACAGATGCTACTTCTGGAAGAAAAATCAGGTAAAAGCCAAACTAAACTGGCTAAGTCAGGTAAGGGAAGTGGGGCCTTCAAAAAAGTTGTCAGAATTGATTGCTAAAGCTACCTATCATCTACCAGGGAACTGGTTAGTAGGATACTCTATTCCGGCATCAAATGTCGCACGTATAGCCGCACAGGAAGCTCTAGTTAAGCGTAATCTTATTGAGCAAGACCCAAAGGCTTTGGTTGTAGAGGTTACTACATGGTCTAGCCAAGAAATGGACAGAGCTTCTTCCGCGGTTGCAATTTATTAGAAAAAGTTCGCTTTTGTTATGGCATAACTTTCTTGTATAGCCATACATACTTATGAAACATGTGTATGAGTAACTAGTAAAGAACCATAGCTATGTCAGAATTGAACGATTTGAAGCAGGATATTCAAGCGTTAAATAAAGAAAGTATGTGAATAGTTTTTTTTTTTTTTTTACCTAGTTGATGTTATACTAAACATGAAATAGTATCATCCATTGAGGAGCAGCTACAACTGATACGAAATGAAGCAAGGCAGAAAAAGAAGCAGATATCAATTAGTAGTACAATATCAGAGGAAGGTTCAGATGATATCCTAAATGATGAATATGCATCAGTATGGGCTGAGTTTCCTGAACTGAAGAACTTTATTTTAAAGCAGTCAAGTGCAGTACAGCGAGCTTCCATCTCACCTTCTAAGGAGATTACATCTCCTAGAACTTACAGAAAGAATTTACCTCCTAGCATCCCAGAACATGAATGGGTGCTCAGGATGCAACCTGATAGTAGTCACAAGTTCTTTGACCCTACAATTGCCTCTTTCTTCGATACTGATATACTCCGTTCTCCTAGTAAGCGTAACAAGATCCTTAGTTCCCCTAAGACTGATGCCGAAAAATTAAAGACGATAGAACTCAAAAATTTCATTGAGGTTGAGAACTGCTACAGGATGTCGGGTATCACTTATTTCCCTGTTGTTGACCCCAGCAGTTTAAGGACTACAAGAGAAGATATAGACGAGGGCATTGTAAATGAACTACTGGGTATAAGGATGGATGTATTTAGTGAGTGCCGGCATCAATATGAAGCACCCTACTATGTGATACTGAAGAAAGACCCCAAGAGCGATGCACGGTGGCTTTTATTCAAATATACGGTTCCGCATACTATTGATATTGAAAGATTATGGTCCTCTGCTTGTAATGGCATATTGTCTTCTGACGACGAGGTTTATATCTTTGCAAAGAAGTGTTATATGCAGTTAGTTGATTTACACTATAGAATTGACTTCATCGAGAACCTTGACAGAGGACTATTCCGGGACATCAAGGTTGACTCGCACGCTGCACTATTATCTTTTAAGGTGCTTACCGAGGACGGCGATATAGGCGTCCTTCTACAGTTAAGTGAAAGATCCGTTGTTAAAAGCACGATAGATATAGAGAAACATGATGAATGGGGGAAAGTTCTTCTAGGTTCACTTTCTAATCTACCTGAAAAGGTTAATGTTTTGAAAGAGTCAATATAGGGTATTATACACCCTTTTATTCGATGGTATAGCCAAATATAAGACAACTGGACATGTATAACCCATCAGAACCCCAAGGATTTTCTCAAAAAAAGTATGGTAGTACGTAGCAGTCACACATAACATGATCACCCATGCTCCCGCAACTACAAGGATGACATTTTTGAGCCACGAAAGGTATTTGGGTTGCTGGACTTCATAAAGATGCATAAAAGCAATAAGCTCTGATAGCTCATATAATAATACAGTGCTGATATTCACAAGGAAGCAGAAATGTCCACTAATATCGAAGCCTCCCTCCCAAATGCCGTTCAACGCTCTGCACTTTTCGGCACTATTTGTGTTACTCATTGAACACTTGCCTCCTGTGTACACAAATATATGATCAATAATTAGAAAAAGCACTTCTAGAAGTGCAAAGACCATTAGCAGTTTAACGACAAATGGTTTGAATATAAGCAACAATTTTTTGATTCTGCCAGTGGGACCAGGGCGCCTGTATTCTACACTAATAGGCAAGACGTCGATATTCGTAAACCTGGCTTGTGTATCAGCATAAGCGAGGGCAATAAATAATACCCTCCAAATAGTATAACCATGGTGCGCAAGTAATTGATTGACTATGTTTTCGTCACGTATAAGGTACCAATGTTCTTTTTCGTAAGCTATCCTATCTTCGCCCAGAAGAGAAGCGATGAGGGATCCAAACAACAGAATGCAGGGATAGATGTAGAGGAACCACTTTCTCACTAGAAATTTATCAACAGTATTCAGATAAGAGGTATACATTTCCTTCCGCCTGTTTACAGTTGTTGTACATGCTGAGTTATTTACGACTTTTTGGCATGTATGGTACGATTTTATTTTCAGGCTGCGCCCCTGCTCTCTTGTACTTTGAATTTATCGAGTTCTTAAATATTAATACAATCGATTTGAGAAGCTATAAAGTCCTCAAGAGACATGAAAGAGCTATACAGTGAGACTTTAGGGATAGAGAGAACGGATCCTCGTCGGTGGAGACTATTTTGCAGCGAGCTTGGTGCTGAGAAGTGGGAATATCTGGAGGGAGCTGATCTGGACAGAGTACCTCAAACGAACTTCGCCAAATGGTCGTTAAATACAGGGGATTTTGAGTACCCAAGGCCTAAAAGAAACAGCTCGTCTGATGAGTTTAAAGCCTTTGATGCTGCACGCAATGGTGCTACCTTTTTTAAAGCTCTCCAAGATCCGTGTGGGATCTTCCCTTGTCAATACCAAGGTCCCATGTTTATTACTATTGGGTATGTTGCAGCAATGTATGCTGCTGGGAAAGAGATCCCATTGCCGCAGAAGACCGAGATGATCAGATACATTGCGAATACTTCTCATCCGATTGATGGTGGTTGGGGATTACATATCGCTGCAAATTCTAACGTGATGGGCACGGTTTTAAACTATGTCGTACTAAGATTACTTGGTTTACCGAGCTCCCATCCTGTTTGTGAACGAGCCAGAAAAACGCTTCGAAAATTGGGTGGTGCAATTGGGTCACCTCATTGGGCTAAGATTTGGCTATCTGTTTTGAACTTGTACGACTGGAGTGGAGTTAACCCAACTCCACCAGAACTATGGACCTTACCTTACATCGTTCCTATACATCCTGCTAGGTGGTGGGTGCATACCAGAGCCATATATCTGCCTGTAAGCTATTTGTCGGGCATCAAGTACTGCTGTAAATTAACTCCCTTATTGGAGGAAATAAGGTCAGAAATATATCTTAAGCCTTACGACAGAATTGATTTTAGTAAGCATAGAAATACAGTTTGTGGCGTTGATCTGTATTATCCACATTCAAAAGTTCTTGATGTTCTTAATTGGGGCATTGCAACATATGAAAAGTATATTAGACCATCTTGGCTATTAGAATACTCTAATAAGCGAATTTATGAACTAGTAAAAAAAGAAATCGCTAATACTGACTACTTGTGCATTGCACCAGTTAACAACGCCTTTTGTTCTTTGGTAACTCTCATCGAAGAAGGTGTTGACTCCGTGGAATTCAAGAGATTCGAAGAAGGGTTCAAGGAATTCATGTTTCACGGGCCTTTGGGGATGACGGGAATGGGAACTAACGGTACGCAAGTTTGGGATTCCTCCTTTTACGTCCAGTATATGATCATGTCAGGCCTTTCTGATTTTCCAGAATACCGTGAGTCAATATTATCTGCTTACAACTTCTTATGTCGTTCTCAATTTACTGAGGAATGTGTGGAAGGGAGTTTCAGAGACAAACGGATCGGAGGTTGGCCATTTTCGACCAAGACCCAAGGATACACTGTTTCTGACTGCACCGCTGAAGCTATGAAAGCTATCATTATGGTGAAGCACTCCGAAGCATTTAAAGATATTTGTGATGACTTTCCGTCCGAGAGGTTGGAAAGAGCTGTTGACGTTTTATTAAGTCTACAAAATCGTGGTGCTTTCGAATACGGCTCCTTTTCCTCTTACGAGAAAATCAGGGCTCCATTGGTACTAGAGGCGCTGAACCCTGCAGAGGTCTTTGCCAACATAATGGTTGAGTATCCATACGTTGAATGTACTGATTCTGCAGTTCTAGGTTTGACGTACTTCAGCAAATATTACGATTATCGTAAATCAGAAGTTCAAAATGCAGTTAAAATTGCAATTAACTCCATTAAACGGAAGCAAGGCACTGATGGTTCGTGGTATGGATGCTGGGGTATTTGCTACACGTACTCAGGTATGTTTGCCCTTGAAGCATTACACACTGTTGGCGAAAATTACAAGAACTCAGAAATTGTCCGTAAAGGATGTGATTTCCTGGTAAGTAAACAAATGTCAGATGGTGGTTGGGGAGAGTCAATGCGGTCGTCTGAATTACATACCTATGTTCCTAGCGATAAGCGTTCGCTAGTAGTCCAAACTGCTTGGGTGCTAATTGCGTTACTGCTTGCAGATTATCCAGATAAAAGTGTTATTGACGCTGGAATCCAGCTGCTGAAGTCGAGACAGACAGAACATGGTGAATGGAAATTTGAGAGTGTGGAAGGTGTCTTCAACCACTCTTGTGCAATCGAATACCCTAACTATCGTTTCCTATTCCCAATCAAAGCACTGGGGTTATATGCTAAAAAATATAAAGATCTTGCAATCTAAGAGTAGTAATAACCTCTTATAGATAAATAGTATCTAATGAGTTTTCTATGTTCATACCAATTTATTTTCTTTCTTAAAAACCTCCCAAGCTTTAGAAAGAACAGCAAATACATGCTCTGCAAGCATCCGACTTTCCACGTCTAGTGAAGAAGGTACCTTATCAGGATGTGTTTTAGTCATAGCTTTTAAGTAAATTACCTTCACTTTTTTCGGAATAATCAAATCATTAGGGCTAACCGGGGCCCAATCTGTCCATCTTAAAATCTTAGATAGGTTTGCCAGCAAAAAGCGGATGTCGTGCTCCTTATTTTCAACCCAGTTTTTAACTTGCTCTTCTACCTTGTCATTCAACTGGAACCTCTTCTCTTCTTCCTCTTGCTTTATATCAGGAAGTGGTTTAGTAGCAAGGTCCCTACTGTGGAGCGACTCAGAAGGAGAAGGCGTAGAAGGCCTCACGGTACTACTTGAAGTGACTGACTGCTTTGGCTTTTTCGCAGCTGGGTTGAGAACCTTCTGACACCGAGCCTTACCCTCTAAGACTTTCTTATTAATGATTCCATACGAGATTAGAAGTTGATACTTCTCTAGGGCGCCTGCATAATTGTCCATACACTGTAGTATTTCCGCCTGTTTTGTCAGAATTTTGCTCCAAATGTTTCTATAAGTCTTAGGAGGTTTCGAATTCTGGATTATATCATCCAGGTTTACTTGTGCAACTATCTTTGATGCTTCTTCAGCATACTTCAATGCTAAAGTTTCACCCCCCAGCTTTACCTGCGCAGTAATAAGATTAGATAGTGCAATAATACGCAAAGGATATAACAAAGGTAGGGCGTTTAAAGATTTTAAAAACTGCTCATAAGCTGTATGGTAATCTCCAGTTTCAAAGGATTTTCTACCCTTTTCGTTAAACTCATAGTAACTAGTAAGCTCCAGATCAGATATCGCCACACTGTGTTTGACATTACCAGCAAGTTCATTTTTTGGCCCTGAATCCATATTAAAGTCCAACAATATGTTAGGATCATCTCTTGTACATATCTCGGGAATACTGGTAGGAGAAGATACCCTACTGACAATAGGAAGTGGTTTATCAACTGTGTAGTTACAATTTAGCAAGTCATTGTTTCTTGATGCATTCTGCTCTACTGCTTTGTTGGTATTGAGCTCTAGATGGTCTAATCCAGAAACTGCTTCGTCAACCATTGAAGAATTGCGCGTATCTTGAGAGGAGCTATTGTGGTGATAATGGCTGACTGGGAATATATTTTGTTGGGCGGATAGCCCTTCAATTCCATGTACTGTCCTGCTGAGTTGTTCCTCAACAAAGCTACGCCCCCTGTTCAAGAAAGATGAAGCTATATTAAAAAAAGAACTTGAATTCACGTCTGAAGGACCCACTCCCTGTGAACCAATTGAATATGTGCTGCTTCTCTCGGGACTGACCGGCAACGCTCTACCTTGTTCCAACAGTACCTTAACGTCTTCACATAGCATACCCCTGTTGTAATATAATGATGCTTGTTCAATGGTAACGCCTAACGACATGATGCGTGCAAGTTCATAGTCTTTTGCTTCCTCAATTTCAGAGTGTGGATCAGTAAAAAGAGCGTTGTTCTGAAAGGGAGTGTCTGACGTTGCCGTTATATCTTCCAGGTCAATAAGAGACCCGCTTTCCTGCACCACTGGTGTAGGGGCTGGCGACTGAAACCCATCCAGCAACCCAGAGTAAGTATTTTGGAAAGCGCCATCAAAGGAGTCAGGTGTGACATCTCTACTATTTCGAACGGGTGAATTAGTCAACTGGAAGTTCCCATGAGTTGTTGATGCGGTTTGAATGGGTGAGCTAGCATTGTTTCTAATGAGAAGATCATTCAAAGACGCGCTCTTATCCTGTCTTGGGGAGGAACTTCTTTCCCCACTCTTAAAACTAGATAACAGGTTAGCAAATGGATCGCTCATAGTTACCATCCGTTGTTCTTGGGCACCTGCTAACCAAACGCTGGTTGTTCATGTCTTGAAGTAGCATGAAAAACAAAAGTCGTACTACTGCTATAATTTTATTTTATGATGGAATATGTGCAACTAGTATAGCAAAAGAGCAGGAAAATATACATGCTACGAACTTCAAATGTACGAAATGATTAGGTACTCTATATTCTAATCATATTTTATTTCCAATTAGTTTGCCTCTTACCGTTCATAGGTGGGTATTTTTTAATAATGTAATGCTGATGCTAATGCGTGACATTAAGTCTCTCAAACCATATCTTGAGGAACAATGTATCGGTGATGTTTTGCTGACCATCGGGCAAAATGTGCTTTTCTACAAGTCCACGTTGTGATGCGGTTGAGCCAATTCAGCTCTTGTTGTGCCTTTTCTTTCGCAGACTGCGTCACAGACGTGTGCTCTCTCTCTTTTTCCAATTCACTCCTTTGCAACTCAAACATTTTTTGGGAATAATCTAAATATGCATCTTGTTCTTTTGGTGATAGCTTTGTGTGGAAATCGTAGATGGACACCCATACGGGTATCTTACTTCGGGTTAATGCTTCTTCGTGCTCTTGCTTCAGCCGTTTTCCCATTGCAAACCAACATTCGTAAACTGATGCTACAACCAAATATAATAGTAGTGCCAATATTAGAAACATGAACCACATGAACGAGAAAGAACCCATCTTATCACTATCATTGACAAATGTGCGTATTTCGTTGCCCTTGAGCGAGTGCGGCAGCTGAAACCATTCATCCAACCACCGTGTTTGATTTGTAATATTACCTGCTGACATCCTTGTAGACGTCCTTTACATAAAATACAACGCGCACTGACGAGAACCGTTACGACTTAACATGGATTGAGGATCCCAATATATTGCAATTTTCTTTATTATAACAGCACCTGTGAGCAAAGGTCGATTATATCCAAATAATTCTTGCTGCAAGGCAACATATATACAACCCCCAAACAGGTGGCTATTAACGAGGGCAACTGGCTATAATTGAGAGGACATTAAAACAGCTCCACAGCTTTTGCCTCGAGGGCAGCTCTGGCGTGCGGTTTCGTTTGCTCTGCGCTGTGTTATGTGCTGACACTTAAACGTCAGTGTCAAAAGGCCGCAGTATCCCAATACAAGAAGAAAGTAACAATAGAACATAATATGTTATTGGAAGTAGTGGTAGGAAAAGCCATATAAAGCCCCTGTTCGTCGAGCAAATTGCGTTCAGCTTAGCAATCCAATTGTACCGTTGCCACACTCTCTGAGAAAATAGCTGCTTAGAATCTGTACCTATGTAAGTCAGAGTATATACAAGCGAACAGCAAGGCCCAGAGCTATGCCATGCAGCAGCACCGAGTAAGCATCCGTGCTAGCAGTAGCAAGTCTTCGCACCAGAATTGGACTTGTTTGACATTTTAGCTTCACGTGACTACGGTCATGTGACTGGAATGGTGATGCCGACAAAGAAAATTTAGAAAGAAACTTTTGAAGAGGTCTCATCGTCGACCACAGGCCATCCCCAGCACCACCAGAACAAAGCTACGTTTGTATCCACTAATCATGCATTTGATGTACACACTTGGGCCAGATGGCAAGCGTATCTACACTTTAAAGAAGACTACTGAAGAGGGCGAAATCACAAAGTCTGCTCACCCTGCTAGATTCTCTCCAGATGACAAGTATTCTAGACAGAGAGTTACTTTAAAGAAGAGATTTGGTATGCTACCTACTAGCGAATAGGGTTTGGGTATGCATTAGCGACTACTTAGAGTGTATAATATGTATAGCTTATCAATGTTATAGTTTGTTAAATTGATCAAACTGATGTTATGCAGGAGGCTTCTTATTGCCAGTAGTGTTTAGATTGAAGTCTATAGCCCTGCCATAGTTCTCACACATTCGTCCCATTAGTTCTAGATTCTTGTTTCTTGCGTTGATGCGTTGCAGCTCTTGGTTTAGTGTCGTTACGCTCTGATTCAGGCGTTCCATGTTCCCTATGATACGGGTAAGGATATTTATTTGCACTTTCTCATGTGGGTTCTCCATAGATGAGGCGCCTGCCATTAGTTGATATACCTTATTCTTGTGTTTGCAGTCTATTCCTGTTGGTATGTGAAGCACAGTTAGTAAACATGTAGCAGCAAAGGCGTATCAATCAGGTCGTCCACTAGAAAAAAAATCTCTTCGAATAGAACCTCTAGATACCTCACCTATCTAATATTAAAGTTCTGGCGATTGCACTAGCCTGAGAGCTGCAGATATTGTGATGTTTTGCCTTTTTAAAAATTTGTCCTTGCTATTTGCTTGCTTCACTAAATACACGTAATTTCAGTTATTATAATAGTACTCCTCACTTTTCAATACAACACCGATACAACCGCATCGTTTAGCATAGGTTCGAGATAACTAATAGTCACCATCTGAAGATCAAAGCATCTTTGGGCCGCTAGCGAGTATGGAGAACATAGACATTCAGAGTAAGTCTTTTGTTCTTCGTTGGATAAGGGTAAAACGTGGCGATGTTATAAACTACCAAGTCAAGCCTCTCAAAAAATCAATTGGATTCGGAATCTACAAGAGATTGAAGAATCCTGCAACGTTGCCAAGTATCTCAAACTCCAGGGACTCCTTACGGCACAATGGTGGGAGTTTCTCTTCTTTGCAATCGGCTGAGGGACCGCAGGTTCACATCCAGCCGGATAACACGAACTTGATGGCAGAGTTCCGCACACGCACTCTAAGTCTGAGCTCTAGCTCTGTACTGAAGGAGGAGACTGACGATTTAGGCAGCAGTCTGCCAAGTGCGGAACTACTCACTAGGCTTGATCAGTCAGGGTTGATTAGAGTCCAATGGGTCGGTGTCCTTAACAGCAACGAGTTGAACCAAGGAACATTGACAGTTGACGATTTTAGTGATGAATTGTATTATGCATTCATCCTCGATAACACTACATCCAAGACGACCAAGAAGAAGGTGTTATTCAACGCAAGCGTAGTGCATCCAACATGTGCATATGACAACGAGTCAATTGTTTCGCAAGAGGAGATGACGCAAGAATACAATTTTAATAACACTTTGAACACAAACTCTGTATGCGGAACACCCAAGATAAATGCAGCATCCCAGAGGGAGGTATTTATGGTCAAGCAAGGGCGGATTTTGCAAGGTTATCTGCTGAAGAAGCGACGGAAACGACTACAGGGATTTAGCAAGCGATTCTTTAAGTTGGATTTCAAATATGGCATGCTATCCTACTACCTGAATGAACGGACTTCTGTATGTCGTGGAGAAGTGGTCGTAAATCTTTCTACGGTGAGTGCTAATAGAAAGACAAGGCTGATTGTCATTGACTCAGGTGTAGAGATATGGGCACTAAAGGCGCGCAATGAGCAGGAATGGGCTACATGGGTAGATGCTTTGGAATCATGTTTCAAGAAGCGGGAGACGAGACAGGGTGCCAAAGCTGTTTCCCAGAAACTCTCCTTGCAAGCAAACGCTCATAGCTTAATGTCAGATATTCGAATGGCACAGAATAAGATAGAAGAATGTAAAATGCATTCTGCAGGGCACCAGCAAGCGTTAGAACGCTTTTTACTCAAACCCCAAACCCCCCAAACCGTTTCAGAGTCAGGAAGTTCCTCAGTTGCTTCGAGCAAAGGTCCATTCTTAAGGAGCCGGAATGCAACCGTTGCTGATTCCCCTAGTTACCCTCTAGAGCTAAGAGTAGCACCTCCGGTAAGTTTGAATCCAAATGTTATTACGAGCGAATCAATTTTACAGTCCTCAGCGCTAGACCAGAGCCATGAACAGCTGATGTATAGAAAACTTTGCGAATTGGAGGGCATAATTGCATCAATATCGTCGCAATCACAGATACTTTTTACATCTCCACTCTTTAAATCTTTTGCAGAAGGTGGAGTAGCCGAAACCAGCGCAACTGTTCCCACCAAGTCGTCTACAGCTTCAGTCTTTTCAGAAGAGTTTTTTGATGCGTTAGATGATGTGGATGCCGTTATTATGTTGGACGATGACGAGAGAGTGGACTCGGGAGAGCCAAAATTGGATACAGAATACCTAGATGAAACATCTGGTGTACCAGAAGACGATGGGTCTGATTTGGTGCAGGATAAACAATCGACTTACCCGTCTAAACAGTCGGTATTTGGCGATGGGGATTTATACCCACTGCCTATAAATACAGTTATAAATCGTCGTGATGACATAAGAATGCCAACCACGTCCCCACCAAGTTTACTGTCCTTCTTCCGTAAAAATGTCGGCAAAGATCTCAACTCCATCTCTATGCCTATTACATCCAATGAGCCCATTACAGTGCTACAGTTGATGGCTGAGAATTTTGAATATTCTGAACTACTCACAAAAGCCGCGACGATAGATGATCCTGTAAGCCGCATGGCACACGTTGCAACATTTGCGGTTTCGTACCTTTCCACATATCGAGTAAAAGCACGCGCCATGCGGAAGCCTCTAAATCCATTATTGGGGGAAACTTATGAGCTTGTCCGCGAGGATAAAGGATTCAGATTGCTTGGTGAAAAAGTTTCACATAAACCGCAGGTCTTTGCCTTCCATGTAGAGCATACCGAGTGGGAATGCAGTTACACATCATCTCCAGTGCAGAAGTTTTGGGGGAAATCTCTGGAATTCACCAACGAAGGTGCCATTAACTTGCTTATCAAGCGCACAGGCGAAGTTTACAGATGGAGCCAACCAACGATGATTCTAAAAAATATCATTGCTGGCGAAAGATACGTTGAGCCAATGAACCAATTCGAAGTTTCTTGTGGCAATGGCTGTAAGGCTACAATCTCTTTCAAACGCGGTGGTATGTTTAGTGGAAGATCCGAAGATATTACCATCTCCGTCTATGAACATAAGAGGAATCTTGCACAGGTGCTAAAGGGCCAGTGGACCAGTGGGTTAACTGACACAAATACGGGTGAAGTTATATGGGAGGTTGGTGAGCTTGTCAATGACGCTCAAAAGAAATATGGCTTTACCAAGTTTACTGCGAACTTGAATGCTATTACAGCACTTGAAGATGGTCATCTCCCTCCTACAGATTCAAGACTTAGACCAGACCTACGACTATATGAATCAGGAGCTGTTGAAGAAGCTGAAGAATTGAAGTTAAAGTTGGAGCAGATGCAACGTCAAAGACGCCACGAAGGTGCCGACATTAAGCCGAAGTATTTTAAGAAGTATAAAAACGAATGGCAGTACATATCCAGTGGCATCGGATACTGGGAGAAAAGGAAACAGCGTGATTGGTCTGATTCCCCCACATTGTGGTAAATTTATTGCAGAACTGTCACCTCTATTGCGTAGCACCTTCGAGACAGAGTCTCAACGGTGTGCGGGGTAATCCGTGGTATTTCCACCCCACCGATAGTAAATTAAATTATTTTTTGTACTAAATAGTAATACCATATGAATTTGACGATTCCCCCCTCTCGCTGGCTTTCTCCTCCCGTTCGAGATTGACCAAGCTTCTTTTACTATGTTAATAACTTCTTATGATGACAGTTTGACTATTGAAGTTGAGAAAAAAAAACGATTGAAGAAAGAATACTACAATAATACAATAACAAGAACAAGCCAAGGGAACTTAGAATCAGAAATGCCAAACTCAGACTTGGAAATCAAAACTTTGAATGCAGATTTAGACTCTTTCCAGTTTACTGTTCGTCATCCTTCTGAATGTGAGACTCCAGAAAGCAAAAGTGCTGAATATGCGGTGTCGGCCACTAACAGCATCGTTGAAAACAACAGTTCCGACGCCATTTGCAGATTACCACGTATAAAGATTTTAGGAACTGGCGGGACTATAGCTTCCAAAGGAGCAAGCTCTTCGCAAACCGTTGGGTATCACGTTGACGTTTCAATCCAAGAACTTCTTCAAGCAATTCCGGACATTTCAGGAATTTGTGAGATAGAATATGAGCAGCTATTTAACGTTGACTCGAAAGAAATAGACGAAGCTGCTCTGCTAAAAATCTACAGAGGCATATGTGAATCCCTCCAGAAATTCGATGGAATTGTCATCACACATGGCACAGACACTCTGTCCGAAACAGCTTTCTTTATCGAGAGCACAATAGACTCCGGCAGCGTGCCAATTGTTTTTGTCGGCTCGATGAGACCTTCAACAAGCATTTCCGCAGACGGGCCAATGAATCTATACCAGGCTATTTGCATTGCTTCTAATGCCCAATCTCGTGGCCGGGGCGTTCTAGTGTCGTTAAATGACCAAATATCTGCGGGATATTACATAACCAAGACTAACGCCAATTCTCTAGACTCTTTTAACGTTCGCCAAGGCTATCTAGGTAATTTCTTCAACGACGAGGTACACTACTACTACCCTCCAGAGAAACCACTGGGATGCCACAAGTTCAAGCTTCCATTGTCTCCTCAGCAATCACTATTTAATTTCCCTCCTGTTGCTATTATATATGCTCATCAGTCAATCTCCCCAGATATGGTAGAGCTTGTTGCACAAAAATATAAAGGGCTTGTTATCGCTACATTAGGAGCTGGTTCCCTTCCTGGCGCTGTAAACGAAAAATGCTTATCCTTGAACATTCCAGTGGTTTATTCCAAGAGGGCAATGGATGGTATGGTTCCGATTGGCAACTTACCATCTCCTGCAAAGGGTGAAGTTTCTCATCTTGTCGCTTCCGGTTATCTAAACCCTGAAAAGAGCAGAATATTGCTGCAGCTATGCCTATGCCAGAAGTACGGTATGGGAGAGATCAGGAAGGTCTTTCGTGGGGTATACGGCGGATGAACGACTGGTACATAGCCTAGTTCATCGGTACAACACTTAAACAGAAAAAGCTAAAGGGTAGAAATGAAATGGCTGTGACTAAATAGGAACTAAGAACGTAAGCAATGCAACCATATAAAGAATCCCTTGCTCTTTGTGTATGTCTGTAAATAAGTCTATATAATAAGTATCTTGGCATGTTAAGATACCAACATAGGTCACTATATACGTAACAGCAGGACGTTTTATTCACACCGCTGAAGTCAATAATGTCGACGGATACTAAGGTGCTTCAAGGGTAGATAACGTCTACTATTCTAACAACTTTTCGATAGTACTAGGGTAATTTCAGTCACCAACACTGCAAGATCGATATCATTTTTGGATAGACTGCGTTTCATTTCTACTAAGGTATTTTGAAAAGTCTGTATTGTCAAAAGATTATAAAAGGTAGTGAATTTAACTAATGTCACAGCTCATAACATTGGCCACTTGCAACCTCAACCAGTGGGCGTTGGATTTTGAAGGAAATAGAGATCGTATTCTCGAGTCCATCCGCATTGCTAAGTCTCGGCAGGCTAAATTGCGTGTGGGGCCAGAGTTAGAGGTCAGCGGATATGGGTGTCTCGACCATTTCTTGGAAAATGATGTTTATCTACACTCGTGGGAGATGTATGGCCAGATTATCAAAAATGAAGATACACATGGGCTTCTTTTAGATATTGGTATGCCTGTAATTCACAAGAATGCCCGCTACAATTGTCGGCTATTGTCGCTTAATGGTAAGATTCTATTAATTAGACCCAAGCTTTGGTTAGCTAATGATGGTAATTATCGGGAAATGCGTTTTTTTACACCTTGGATGAAACCCACGACGGTGGAAGAGTTTGTGTTACCTTTGGAGATTCAGAAGGTTACAGGCCAGAAAAGAGTACCATTCGGAGATGCAGTAATCAATACGCTAGATACGTGTATTGGTGTTGAGACATGTGAGGAGCTTTTCACTCCCCAATCTCCACATATAGCAATGTCTTTGGATGGTGTTGAGATCATTACAAATTCTTCTGGATCACATCATGAGTTGCGTAAGCTAAACAAACGTTTGGAGCTGATAATGAACGCTACTAGTAAATGTGGAGGAATCTACCTATATGCAAACCAGCGTGGTTGCGATGGGGATAGATTGTACTACGATGGGTGTGCTTTAATTGCTGTGAACGGTAAAATTGTTGCACAAGGCTCGCAGTTTTCTTTGAAAGATGTGGAAGTAGTGACAGCTACAGTAGATCTACAAGATGTGTTGAGTTATAGAGCGTCTATTATGTCCCGTGGCTTGCAGTCGTCAGGAAGTAATGTTAAGTTTTCTCGTGTAGACGTTCCTGTTGAGTTGGCCGCTGTTAAGGATAACTTTGATCCAGAGATAGTCCCTTCTGAGCCCAGAGATCCTATCTACCCAAAGCCAGAGGAAGAGATAGCATTGGGCCCAGCTTGTTGGCTATGGGATTATTTGAGACGTTGTAGGGGATGCGGGTTTTTGTTGCCTCTTTCTGGCGGTATCGATTCTTGTGCGACAGCGGTAATTGTTCATTCTATGTGTCGCTTGGTTGTGAAAGAAATTAACGAAGGAAACGAGCAAGTGTTGAAAGATGTACGTATGGTCACACGTAGTGACGATGACTGGGTGCCTAGAGACGCGGTAGAGATCGCTAGTAAGATCTTCCACTCCTGCTACATGGGCACTGAAAATTCCGGTAATGAAACAAGAACTAGAGCAAAGAAATTGGCCGAAAAAATTGGCTCTTACCATATAGATTTAAACATGGACACAGTGGTCTCAAGGGTAGTCAGGCTGTTTGAGGTTACCACCGGCAGGAGGCCAATCTTTAAGGTCTTTGGTGGTTCAGAGATTGAAAACTTGGCTTTACAAAATATTCAAGCTCGTTTGAGGATGGTTTTGGCATATCTATTTGCGCAATTACTTCCTTGGGTGCGTGGCATTCCTCGTGCTGGGGGCCTTTTAGTGCTTGGAAGTGCTAACGTTGATGAGTGTTTAAGAGGATACTTGACAAAATATGATTGCTCTTCCGCAGACATCAATCCTATTGGTGGAATATCCAAGAAAGATTTGAAGAAGTTCATCGCTTACGCTAGCAAAGAGTTTAACATGCCAATATTAACTGAATTCTTGGATGCCCCTCCAACTGCTGAGCTAGAACCAATTACAAAAGATTACGTGCAATCGGACGAAGTTGATATGGGAATGACCTACGATGAGTTAAGCATTTTTGGCTACCTCCGTAAGGTTGAAAAATGTGGTCCCTATTCAATGTTTATGAAGTTATTACATCAATGGACACCTAGGTTGACACCTTCTGAAATAGCGGAAAAAGTGAAGAAGTTCTATTACTTTTATGCTATCAACAGACACAAACAGACAACTTTGACACCTAGCTACCATGCTGAACAATATTCTCCAGATGACAATAGATTCGACTTGAGACCATTTTTAATCAATCCGTACTTCCCGTGGGCTTCGAAGAAGATGGACTTGATTGTAAAACAATGTGAAGGTAATGGTGCCTCCAATTTAAACGTTCTATCTGTAGATTAACCAAATATACATAATGTATCTATTCTTAGTAATCCAAACATGTATTATGTATATATACTGCTTTTCAACTACTAATGTTTACTACTCCAATTTGTCTTCAAAACATAGTTTTTAGTATCGTTTCTTCTCCAGAAATCTACCAAAGTGAAGGCCGCCTTAGTTGGTGCATCTTCCTGGATAAAGTGCCCTGATTCTTGGAAAACTACTAATTGGTATTTACCTTGCATCTGCCCTATAATAAGTTCACGATCTAAGTTGTCACTACCTGCAAGCACCAGCAACTTGCTGGTCGGTAGCTTCACAAAATCATGCGATAGACCCTTGAACCACGTATGCCAAAAAGGCCTGAAGCTCGATAAGTTTGTAACACGAACTACACTTCCGTCATGATCTTGGCGAAATAATGGGGGGATTGAGATCACGGCGCTAGATCTTAGGTTAGAGAGACCATGTGACACATGGTATTCTATGGCATCGTTAACACTCGGAAAGGTGTTGGGAGTAGTGTACAAAAAGTTGTCCATTTTTTTTAATGCCGCAATAGCTGCCTCTTCGACGATGTCAAACATACCAATCCCGACCACCTTAGACTTGACATCCTTACGGAGCCCGCTGTACACAGATGTGCATATGCTACCCCCCAAACTATGGCCTATAAAAATAATTGACAACTTTTCTTGGGGTACACAGTCTTTAAGTCTTTGGTCATAGAAATGTCCTATCATAGCATTAAAGTCATCAACAAATGCTTCAAGCGTATAATCGAGGACTTGCTGATCGTCCATCGGTGTAGTTGACCCATGCCCTCTAGCATCCATAGAAAATGCCCCACATGCACCATTTAGTCTTATGGCAAGCTCCTTTACTAATGGTGCAAACGTTAACCCAGATGAACCAGCACCATGGTGGAATATAAAGATAGGAATAGAATTAGCGTTTGTGTTCGTTGGCGTTGTAAAGTACGTGTTAAATCGATGGCCTCGTTCTGGGAGGGTTACTGTAACATTAGATTCAAAATATTGGTTCCAAGTAGGTAAAAAATCCGCAACTTCGCCCAGAGGCTCCTTTAAGCAATTTTGCTTATCATTGAAGCTATTAAGTGGTCTCAGCTCATCTTGTCCACAGTTTCTGTCTGTTTCTTCGTTAGCAGTATGAAGTACAGGAATATCGACTTGTTTTAGCTTTTTCATGAGCAAGCCCTTTCGTAGCTCAGTCTCCATAGTCAGGTTAGTATAAGTAATGATTATTCAGTCCTGTTATAGTAACAGATGAGGTACTAAAGATCCCTGCTACTGTGTTGCACTCCTTTAGGCGCTCGAGAGTTAGTTTTAGGGTTATATACTTAAAAGCTAGTAAAACGTCAAAAATGATTTAGTTCCACATATATACAGATGGAGGATATCATAGGGAGAATAACGTTTGGATTGCTGAACAGTTGGCGTCCACATATCTAGTATTTGCATAGATTCGTTCTAGTGTCTGCCTGATGGTACGATCGAAGCCTTCTTGGTCTTTCTCTTTAAAAAACAAGGCAAAATCGGTAGCAGTGTCACTTCCTACCAAATCTCTTAAGGAAGAACGAATTACTCTATCAATAACGACTGAGTTCACCGACAACCTTTTATAAATAGCGTAGTAATTCGACTTGAAAAATTCCCATAAGCTATAGCGCAAGTGTGGATTGTTACCAACTGTCTCCGCACTGAAGTTTACATTCATCGGATCAACAGTAAGGTATACAAATTTCAGAAGGTCATTCGTTAACTCAGGGTTCCTAATTGTGCCAATTGCACGCAAGACAGTTTCCATATGGGCCAAAGTAGCCGTTTGGAAGTCATCAAGTACTTGTTGGAAAACAGAGGCCGAGGTTTCAGGTTGTGAAAGAACTGTTGTCAACACCAAATCCATATTCTTCGGGGTTAGACGCTTCTCTTCGAACAGCTGTGTTGCTACCTTAACAACACGCTTATGGCCCAGCTGCCCTGCATATCTTAAGATGAGTTCATAAAACCGCGCACGCAAAAATGCTTTACCGTCCTCATTAGGCAAGGCGAAATCATTTTGCATGACGTCAAGAGCATCATCAATGTGTTTCTCGAGTAACCCTAATACGTACCTGTCAAACCCGTCCCTAACATCTTGCGAGACGGAGTTGTATATCAAGGATTTAACTGAACTGAGAATTGACAAAGCGGTTGACCAAACATAGAACTGCTCTGGGCTTTGATCTACTGCCAAACAAGTGAGAAGTTTTGACAAAGCAGAGAAAGAGGTTGTGGCGTTGACATCAGAAAGCAGTGCTATCCTGCTTCTGTCTGACAGCTGAGTGATGTTGTCGAGGATATTTTGGAAAGTTTGTGGATCGTTGTATCTAACACGGTAGAAACCATATGCATTTGAATTGATAAAAACAAACTCTTCGCTTGGGATATCGAGAACTGAATGCTTGTCAAGAAGTTCCCTATTTTTCAAGTGGCCATTCTCTGTAATGCGCAACGGGATCCACCATGTAGTCTCATCGTCCTCGGACTTTGGCTGGCCAGATAAAAGGAACCTCTCTTGCCGCAATGATAATTTTCCATCAACCCTGCCCACATTTAAAACCGGGTATCCTATTTTCAAGATCCAATCATTAGCTCTCGACATTATATCAATTCCTGCAATCTCACCGATAGCTATAAATAAGTCAGCAGTGGTTGCATTTGAAAACTTGTTCCGACTGATGTACAGTGCTACTCCCTCTAAAAACACCTTAGTGCCCAAGTATCCGTCTAGCATTTCTAAGACGGAACAGCCCTTCAAGTATGAGATAGTATCAAAAATCTGATCAATATCCTTGGCGTTGCGGACTGCGACCTTAATTGAATGAGACTCCTTCAAGGCATCCAATTCCAAGGCAATCTCATGTGCAGTAGTCATCACCATGGTAGGCACATCCCAGTCAGGGAAAAAGTGTGTTACTGCGTGGTAACCAACCCATGTGGCAAACCCCTCATTTAACCATAGATCATCCCACCATTTCATGGTCACCAAGTTGCCGAACCACTGATGTGCAATCTCATGCGAAACCACATATGCCACCTTTTGGAGGGCAACTGGGCCGGCGTTTTCAATACCGCCTTCAATCAACAATGCTGAAGGTCTGAAGGTAATTAATGAAAAATTCTCCATCGCATTATGAGAATACTGCTCAACACAAAGCAAATCAAGCTTGGGAAGTGGATATGGCACTTTGAATAGTTCAGAAAAGTAGTCTACCACCTTCGCTGCAACGTCAATGGCAAATTGACCAAGTTGGGATTTTCCTTTAGCAGTATACAAACGAATTGGAAGATTACCATAGACAGAAGATGCCCCATTGATGACAGAATAGCCATCTAGGGTTGGGTATATGCTCTTTGCCGTTTTAGTTTGGAGGTAGTCAAACTCACCCACTGCCCAGGCAACCAAATAAGTTGACATAAGAGGTGTTGTATGAAATTCGTGCAAAACTGTATCAGCACCAGCAGATTGTTCTCTTTTCTTGGGCATATTAGACAACACTGTCAATCCCCTCTTTGCTTCAATAGATACGGTAAATGTTGCCTTCAAAGATGGCTCATCAAAACAAGGAAATGCTCTTCTGGCATCTGTAGCTTCAAATTGCGTCGAGTACATGATCTTACGTTCACCACTAACATAATCATTGTAGGTCGAAGAATAGAAACCTGACATGTTTGTTTGGACTATGCCGCTGTACTTCAACTTCAAGGTACAGTCAGGGAGAGGAGACTCAAACTCTAAGGTCAAAATATCATTCACAACATCATACGAATTTGCAACACAATTGATTATCGTTCCATTATGTGTATATGCAGCTGCATCTGTTAACACCAGATCCCTAGAATGCAAGGCTAGAGTTTTACTTTCTCGCACTTTCCTTAACTTGATAGACACTTCTCCCTGAAAAGTTTTCTCCTCCAGCTTAGATATCACGATATCATACTGGAAAGGGGTGTAATTAGTTGGTAGTCTATGATGTACGCTACCCATTCTTCTTGTCAGTTTTTTTTATATTATGACTGTCATGTTCTTTAGGTGGGAGCAAACTTATGAGATAGCTATCCGTTTTTATAGGTTTAACAAGCTGCAAAATAAGAACAATTCATCAAATAAAACAGGGAAAGTCTCTTATCGATACAAATCCGATGCAGCATTTCGCTGTTTGATCCTATGTGCTACCCCATTCACATCAAATGGAACAATAAAGGTTTTTGGTGTTTACCCCGTTAATGCAAAGGATTGAGATGGGAGAGAAAGGCAGCCGAAACAAGCAACGCATGTGAACTGCTGGATGCCCCTCATAGCATAGGGAAACCGCAACTGTTAGAAGTGTAGCTAGCTTGTTGTCCAGCTATACCTAATCTTCCAAGATGGTGTGTGGGTGTTATATCTAAGTAAGCTACAAAAATTTTTTAGTCTTCTTTCAATACTAAGCTGGATGAAGTATTAAACTTCATGTATTGACTATACACTATATTATAACAGTAATGTTGCGTAGGTCATTCTGCTCGAGCTCTAGGCTTGGCCAACGCGTGTGGTCGGATTTCTCAAAAAGGCCAACTTCATTCGCGATTAAGAATGAAGCTACCAAAGCTAACATACTCAAGGGAGACGACTGCCCCCCACCATCCATTAAGAGAAGGTTCAATCGGTTGAAGTATATATCACCAGAGCATATTAATGACATGTTTAAGCTGTCTTACGAGTTTTTGCAGGGACGTGCAGCTAATTTATATGAGAAATTGGAATCTGAGACAGACAAGGCAGCACGTACGCAGCTAGCTATCAAAGCTGAACTGCATAATCCTGAGGTCCAATACAATTTCATGTACCATGAGAAACGCGAAAACGTGCCATCTATAATAGACTATGAGCAGCCTGTGTATAGATACTTGGGCCAAAAGCATTGGAAGTCGTATGGACGGATGCTTTTAATGCAGCGTTTGGAGGACTTATCGGTAATACCTGATACTATGCCAACCTTAAACCCCGTTGCTGAGGTTAGCATTAGGTTTCCATTTTCCACTGGTGTGAACAAGTGGATTGAACCTGGTGAGGTGTTGAGCTCAAATGTGACTGCGTTGGAACCCACGATCAAGATCCAGGAATACGCTCACGACATTGTACCAGATACGCAGCTATACACTGTACTAGTTGTCAATCCTGATGAACCAGACCTCGCTACGGACAGTTACAAAACCACCTTGCATTTCGGATTACAAAACGTTAAGGTGAATTACAATGACAATGTCGTAGATCCACGTAAATACAATGCATCCAACGTCATTGTGCCATACTTACCGCCTACCCCCGAGAAGAACGCTGGTAAACAAAGATTTGCTGTCTGGGTATTTAGGCAAAACGGAGAACTTCCTTCAGACTCGGTCTTGAGAGATAGCTTTGATATTAGAGGATTTGCTACCAAGAACAACCTGCTTGCTGTCGGTGCGCACGTATGGCGCTCTGAATGGGATTCTAACGTCTCCTCCATCAGACAGAAATACCAGCTAGGTAGCGGACGTGTTTTCCACAAAGTCCGCCGTTAATAGTAGAACGTAGTAGATGTGGTGTCATGTAAATAATTTAAACCATATAGTAACGTAACCTGGATGTCTTGGACAGCCCAGAATTTGCAATTGGGAGCATAGGTACATACAAAACAAAGCACATACACAATAATATTTACCAAAATTGAATATTTACATGGCCGACCTCGTCCGCCGAATGTGAATCTACCTTCATCATGTTTATTGCTTCAAAGATGAAATTGCACTCATAATCGCGGCTTCAAAATCCAAGCTGGGATCTTCTAGATCAAACTTAGCAGAGCTTTCAGAACTGGAATTCTTAGCTGTCAATTTCTTATATTCTTCTTTAGCTTCCCTGACTAACTTCAATTCCTTTGCCAACCCTCTTTCATGTGCTTCTTCCTTAGCAGCACCCCTTAGAGCCCAATCATTCTTGACGCCTGCGACAAAACCTAGTGCCAAAGCACTGTATCTCAATACATTTAAGGTTGACATGGTTTTAACACTAGTATACTTCGGTTGTGAGTACAGGATTACACTTGTGTATAAGAAAGATCGATATTCTCGACCTCAAATTTGCATCAACTAAAAAAAAGATCCCTCGTACATTATGATATATGGATTTAAATAAGATTCAATATAAGCTTCAGCTGGCTGAGCAACAGGATAACTCCACGACTTAGAGAAGTAGAGTACCATATACGAAATGTTTGCAGGTATTAGGTTTCCCAGGGTTTCTAGAAGTATGTGGATTTTGGTGTTGTCCCTTACGTGCCATATAGTACTAACGAGAATAGGTCTGTATCAGGCCTCGGCGAGAAGGTTTTTCACATACTCGTCGAATACTTCGTCATATGGGTCGCAATCATCCTCAAATGGGTATGCTTCGCCACATGTTAGCTACCAGGTAGCTGTTGCATATCAACCTAAGGATAGAAGTGATCCCAGCTTTGGTAATATTAAGATTGATTCTCCGACGGGAGAAGATAACTACTTTGTCGCGTTCAGGAGTGCAAGTGAGGTAGTTGCAGGTGTTGCAGATGGAGTTGGTGGTTGGGCAGACCATGGTTACGACTCTAGCGCAATATCTCGTGAATTGTGCAAAGCTATCAAGGCTTATGCGTTGGAGCTACCTAAAAGCATAGCGCCCAAGCAGCTATTAGACTTTGCATATTCCAAGATCCTTAAGGAGAAAATTGTTAAGGTTGGCGGGACCACTTCTGTAGTAGCAAGCTTTGATGCCGCCGGTAGGCTTTCTGTAGCAAACCTTGGAGATTCGTGGTGCGGAGTATTTAGGGAAAATCGCTTAGTTTTTGAAACAGCTTTCCAGACTGTTGGATTTAATGCTCCTTACCAGCTTGCTATTATACCTGAGGAGATAGCCAATGCAGCCAAGAAGCGTGGCGGATCGTTTATTCAAAATGTACCCAGTGACGCGGATGAGTCAGAGTTCCAGTTGAAGCCGAACGATATAGTTATGTTAGCCACTGATGGGGTGACAGATAACATCGCCGTTGAAGACATTGAACTATTCCTTAAGGATGAAGAGGATGCAACCGATTTACAGAAGACTGCTGACAAATTTGCATCTCTCGTTGCCGATCTCAGTAAGGATAAATCATTCCCAAGTGTGTTTTCCCAACAGCTTTCAAAACTTTCAGGCAAGTCATATATAGGCGGGAAGGAGGATGATATTACGGTAGTTATAGTGAAGGTGAATTAAGTTTTGGCTTTTTGGGATTTTGCTATTAACTCCATTATCTATTATTCATACCTTTAGATTTATAAAGATGTAGCGGCTGCCGCTATTAATCCACTATTCAAACTTTTGGTTTAAAACAATGTTTTTGATCAGTTCTCTTTCAGTTTTAACCCTCTGCTCACCCTCTAGGGCATCGTGAACAAACTTGACGTCGTCGGGTAAGGCTATTGAACGCGTTTGTGTCCTTTTTCCTGATTTGTTCAAAAAGGTGAACATTACCTTCCCCGGCTTGTTTCCTTGTGTACGGTTTTCGAGTTTATCTTTGCCAGCCGCAGATGAGTTTGAGGCAACCATTGGAATGCTGTTCATGGATATCTTTTCATTCTTACGAGATTCAAGCGATTGTTGCATTACGAGCTGGAATTGTCTCTCAATTTCTTCCTCTGCTCTACGCTCTTCATCAGCTTTCAACCTTTGTTGGTATTCTTCCTGGATTCGCTTTCTCTCCAGGTCTCTACTAATTGTGAAGTCGTCATCGCTACTGTCGCCCTCGCTATCTATATCTGAGGCTGAATCAGTATCGCCGGAATCGACCGCATCTTCGTTGTCTTCTCCGTCATCGGATATTTCATCGTCCTCATTTTCGTCCAGCGACTCATCATCATCATCATCATCATCATCATCAATATCAATAACTGTAGTCGGCTCGTAAATATCCTCTTCTACTTCACCTTCCTCGTCATCTTCAGCATCTTCTAGGTTTCTCATTCCCATTTCTTCTAACAGTTCAACCAATTTCCGAGCACTTTCTTTTTGGCTTGTAGCACGGTCGAACTTGTGTGACGCTGCGAAGTCTTCGAAAACACCATCTACCCTAAAAGTAGTTTCTTTTGGAAGTGGATGCTCTTTGCAAAAGATGTAATATTCGAAAAATCTCATGAATAATGGTAACTTCTTCTCCATATTAGGTGTATTCTTTTCTAGACTTGATAATACGATTGCAATAAGTTGTATCCTAAAGTAGTTGGAAGGAGGATCGTAATCGTTCATAAAAGTAGAGCTAGGTTGTCCATTTGGATACCCAAATCTAATGATATGATACATGATTTCAAGGACAACCTCGCTGCGAATTAATGACTTGTTGTAGAGGCAAGCTAAGTAATGTCCTTGAGCAATACGTTGCATATTGTAACCATATTCGTTGATCTCTAAGCCTCTGAATATATTCTCAATAACAGCATCGACACACATAATTGCAAAATCTCTGTTATAAGAGTAAATGCTCGAAAGACACTCAGCTAGAAGAGGAATTGTTTGATAAGGTACTTTCTCTGGCTTCCTAAACAATGAAAGCATAGTTTTGTAGACCATACTATCATTCCAGTTTGCATATCTAAGCAGACGTGCAGCCTTCTTCACACCAACACGCGATAACTCTCTTCTCAGCAAGACACGGAAGAACCGCTGCTCTGTGCTGAGTACTTTGTTTTCTACTTTGAGTGAGGTCAGGTTTGGGGGGTATATTAGAACTATCAAGTTATCCAATGCACTTTTACTTGTCGCAGTTAGTCTATGATCCTTCTTTTTATCTTTTATTAAGTCCATAATTTTCTCCATCTGAGGACCATACTCCGGCTTATTGATAAGGAATCTTCCGAAGTTCTCAAAAAGCATTGTTAAGATTTCAATGTTATTTGGGACAAGAAGGTTCATGGCAAGAGTTCTTAGCTTGTGAAAAACTAGAAAGGAGGGAACCATAGAGAACTTAACCATCTCACAAAAAAAATTAATGTTGAATACATTGATTTTATTTGTGTGTAGTTGTGACCTAAAACCATTATCCAAGTACTCAATTAGCTCGTCCTTCAAGTCCTTCATCACCTCTGCGTTTGCAGCCACAAACCTTCCGTACAACGGTATCTTGCTCCAATCTTGCTGGTCTATAAAGAACTTCAATAGCCTCTTCCTTGTTGCTTTATTGTCCAAACGCTTGGACCAGTATCTCACACATAGTTCATCCATGCCTTCCTTGGTTTCACAGGACTCTAGGTCAAGAAAAAACTGCTTTAGGAGATCCGCACTCACTTGTTCGACGTTCGAAGAGGATGCAGAAGCAGCTACATCAGAAAGATCCGGCAGAACTTCATAAAATCTTCTTGTTTCATCATTATCCCAAAGCCTTTCTGATGCTGATTTAACTTGGGTCGTAATCATGGATTTGTTCTCTATAGTTTCGGATTCCTCATTTTCCATAGGGAACGAAGGTACTTCCAGCCCAAAAGATTCTGCAAATACTGAAGTTGCATTGGAGAACCGGTCAAAAATGGGCTTTAGCTGTTCGTATTCCTCAATGTACTCGTCGACCACCTTACCAGTCCTAATTTGGGCCTTCTGGTGTTCGCGATGTAATTTGTTTAAAGTCCTATAAAGGCATGTTGTTCTTCGGAGCACACCTTCCGTGAATATCTTAAATAGCGATTGCAATGACTCTTTTAATGACGGCTCCATGATGAACTTATCCAACGAAGTATCCTCTTTGTCAAAAAACTCTGGGTATCTCTTGACAAAAAAAGTAGCAATAGAAAGCCTGATACCATTCTTATGATTATATGACAATGTTGTCTTTAACACTGCAACTAAGGGATGTGTGCTAGTCTTCACAAGAAACTTAGGCAATTTATCCTTAGGAACATAGTCGACATGGCTGAAAACATTTAGGAGATACAGTTCGGTAAAGACACGAACGTTCGACTTCAATCGGTTAGACCTTGCAAGCTCTTCCTTTTCTCCTTCTATGACGTCTACTGGATTGACAAAGTTTCCTAAGAAAAGTTCCAGTAACTTAACGGTAAATGCCTCGCCAAAACGTTGATGAAGCGCACAAACTACTTCAACTGATGCAATTAAGTCCTCCTGCTTGATTGAAACTTTAGATAAACTCTCAAACGTCCCCGCAATCACCTCAGCAAGGTACTTTTCTAATAAAACTTCACCAATATCCTTCAACAAGCTCTCCTTTGAATCCTTAGTTATACCTTGCTTTAACTTTTTGATAAATCCAGTATTTCGCTTTATACTTGAGTCTAACTTCTGTATCTTGTCTGGATATACATCGCTTCCAGACCAAGCTTTGGTGTTCAGTTCCAATAACTGTGATCTTCTTTCAGGCTATCATAGAAAAGTTAGTGAATGTAATTGCAATACATAAGAAGAAAACATACATACATCCATTATGCTGAGTGATTTCGAGCTAGTGGTGGAACTTGGTAAAGGAGGTCCTTTCAGTTGCATTCAAGCATTAGAACAGAATAAGTTCAATATTAAGGAAGCAAAGAATTTGCATTTGATATCACTATGCACGATACTATATTGAACGGACTCTTTATACTCGTACACATGCTAGCTGAACCCTTCATCGCCCAGCAGACCTTCTATTTCGTGAATTTTGCTGTCTATTTCTCGGACATTCTCTTTTAATGTGTTTACTTCCTCGAAGCGTCGTTGTTTTTTGGCTTCATCAATGAGTGATTCTACCAAAAACTTCTGCTCCTTTAGGACCATCAGTTGTTCCCTGTATGCTTTAACTTCTCTAATAGTCAGGTTATTGAAAAGCATGGCGCTTGATCTTATGTCTTCTTCCCCTCCAGGTGAAGCTGGGGCTAGAACTTCCGGAATATGCTTCAGCGGCAGCATATTATCTTGGATAAATGCCATCGATTTTGCTTGCATTGACTTTTGAATCTTAGCTTCAGAGCTATTAGCCGGTTGGATGAAAAAAATCTGCTTCGCCACTCTTTCATAGAGTAGGAAAGTCTCAAGAAGCTTACTCCGTAGTTTCGCCAGCTTCTCTAATTCTATTTTCTCCGGATGAGACTTATTCTTGTTCACCTTGTTCAATAGCTCCTGGAATTGAGGGGAAACCTTCAGTACCATCCGGGAGATAGCTTCTAGCTCATTTATTTTGTTCAAAAGATGAGAATTGATGGTGGATATATCCTTTTTAAACGCTCTTTTTAGGAAAACCCCTTTCACACAGCCAGAACAGATGCGCAAAGTAATATTTATGGAGGTAATTGACAAATCTACACGCTTAAACGGGAGGTCTAACGCGGCACTGACTAAGCTTGGGATCTCCAGTTTACTTGAGCAGTTGGTCATGTTATTGTCACAGACGACCATACCGCACAGGCGGCAGTGGTGCTTTCGCAAGAGAAGATTAAAATGGTTCTCGCATATAAAGCACTTGAGCACAGTATCTGCAGATCTCCACGGTGTAATAGACTTCTCTAGGTGCGAAATTTCCCTGCCCATCTTGATTGTGTAAAGAATTGAACCATTACTCCGTTTAACAATTTCGATTATTCCATCCACCAACTTAACCAGCCTGCTTTCTAGCTGCAATACACGGAGTTGATTGTCATCACTTTTTCGAGCACGATGTTCAGTAAATAGGGTTGTGTCATCGCAGAAACTCCCGATATCATTGTAACCTGGCCTCGATTCCATACATTCACGACAACACCGGCACCATTCGCCGTTCATTGGGTCATAACGGGCTCGCATATCCAACTTCATGACAAAACGGCAGTCCCTGGTACAAAAGATCTCCCCACATTTCCAGCAGTTTCGACACTCACCTATGGACTTCAACACCTTTCGACATTTACGACATGTTGTTTTCTCCGGGTTAGGCTTCTTCCAATGTGATTTATCTATTAGCGCCGCTTTCCCCAGCGCTTTCGGTGAAGGGCTTGAGGTCATTTCACGAAATAAACTTTGAGTAGAGCCTGATGCACTCTCCCTAATAGTAGAGTTACTGTCGCCAAAGCCATGCACAGTGTCAAGATGTTTGTTCAAAGAAACCAGCCCTTTTGCCCTATTTCCACACACTGGGCATACCAACAGTTCATCAGAAGGTCCTACATTAGCATCACTATTGACATGAGTTTGATTTGTAACCCCTTTAAAACCATTCATCTGTTGACTATGTTTTCCCGCAGAGTTTATTCATTCTGTAGTAGCTGTGTGCAGTTTAGTTTACTTAATATGGTGTTCCTTAATTTTGAACAAAACACATCAAAAAGCCAAATGTTATTACATGACAGCATCAAAGCGAAATAGCACACTGAAGTGTACTTAGATCAACTGCAATGGAAGATATCCTGGCTTTCCTTATAATATCACTTTCAGTTGCTTTTGTTTACACACACTCATACAATCATTTATGGTATAAGTTCCAATGCTTGTTTGATTTAACAGTACCAGCATCAGCGTCACAACAGCGGTTGGCAGCTGCAACGCATATTGTCAAAGATCAAAATACGTTTATATACAAACTTCACCGAGAATACTCTATACCCTCAAACAAGGTTTCGAATGTAATCAGGATTTTGGTGTCTGGAACATTTGCCCTCTGTATAGCAGCAGTTGAAATTGTGCTCTGGCAGATAAAAATAGCGGATAATGAGCAACAGGGCCAGTTTTTAACTAACATTATATGGCCGCTGATATCACTGCTCCTTTCAATGTCATTGATTTTTATACAACCTTTTTGCATCTTAACTACTATGGTTGATAAGTTCTTTGAAAGCCGGAAGGATGTGAAACAGCTGTTAATTCCCAGCTGTATAGCAACAATGTGCTGGCTTATCCTGCTTAAATGTTTTAATATAGGTCCATTTTACTATACTACTAATTTGTTAACCAAACTTTCCATAGTGGGTGTTACAATCATGGGCAGTCTCTCAGGTATAGCTTCAGTATCTACGCCATACTACCTGGTCATGTTTTTTGTCCATCGTAGAAGTGGTGCACCTGCAATACTTAATAATGCTTATAACCGAGTGAGTTTAATGTTTGTAAGTGATTCCATTGTTGAAGAGCGTCTGAATGATTACCAGGCAAACGTTGAACAGAATTTGCTTCTTATCCGCAGGCTTGAGCAAACTGGAGAAGACTATGATTATGTACTGAAGCAGAAGATATCAGAAAAGATTGAATGGTATCAATTAGAAATTGTCAAGTTCGAAAAGCTTTTAAGCGAGCCAGCTAATATCAGATCAGCGAGACGGGTTTTTCAAGTGGGATTTTTAGTTTATTGCGTTGCAAAGCTGCTGTTTACGTTCTTCTTTAGAATTCCACAATTGCTAATCCATGCCTTCAACTACCATAATGATCAAAACCACAAGTACACCAGTGGTAGTCATCACTTTGACGAAGGAACCGGTGACCCTTTAGCGGTAACCTTAGCAAACATTTTTGACTTTATTTTCTTCCGTTTCAACCACCAGCAGGACTTGGACGCTTTGGCCAAACAGATTTCCCTGATAATTTCAATATCTCTATTCATCTGCTCACTTTCAACAGTCACCTCTACTATATCATATTTATTGACATTACTACCAACAAAGCTACAGTTGTTAGCATTGACCACATTGGACGAGAAAGAGGGGAATATTTTGCCAACACACAGTGACAACAAAAAACCGTATTATTCTAGGAAGCCGTCCATTATCAAAAATCTAATAGTCTCAGAACTAACAGGAGTGTATATTCTATCAACCGTGTTGATGATACGTTCCAATCTACCCTATTCAGTGTCCAATAAATTGAATCAATTTTTGGGAGAGAAGTTTGCCGTCCCTGATGTTGCAATTAGCTCCTGGTTTGACGAAATATTCGCTGTAAGTTCAGTTCTTACTTTAATTGGAATACTAGTGGTAGATCGGATAATTAAAAAGTCTCTCTTAAATGTATAAACTTGTAAAACTAAAAACAGTTTAACTCCTTTCTTATAGTATGAATCTAAAGAGCATGCCATTTAGCTATGCAGGGCTTAAAACTTTAGTTTGTGCTGCTCAAAGGCGGAAGGCTGGTTCACCATAAATGCAGGTCTTTCTATAATAACCATCTCATTCGAGGAAATCATATCTGCCAATAATATTGGTCTATATTTGGTGGTGATGTAAAAAGAATCACCCAGCTTAGCGTTGTGGCTAAGTGTGTCTTTCTGTTTGGAATCGTATGTTTTGGCCAAATACTCTTCTGTATTTTCAAGCTCATCATCATCCTCATCTCCATTACCATCATTTATAAAGCTACTTTCATCGTTGATTGTTAGCCCATCGCGTGAATGCTTCTTGTTTTTTTTCCGTTTGCTAGCAGGTAAGTCGACGCTTAAATCTAGACTGGATACCCAAGACACACCCCACATCCAAACCATATCCTTCTTTTGCATGTCAGGGAATACAGCCACACACTTATCCTTCAGTTGAACAAGACGAGAAGACAATTTCTCAGAGTTCTTTTTACACCACTCTGTCAAGATTTCGCCTCCAAAATCAATGTTAAATTCGTAAAGTTTATTTTCCGATGTTACCAAAGTGACAGTGTCTCTATTAGTAAAGTTTATTGCAGTAATAAAGTTCATCAATCTAGTCAAAGAGTTAACCCGTCCCGTTTCAAAATTTATAATGTCCACGGCGCCACAAACTCTCGTGACAACAGCTAGATGCTCGTTTTTAACTTCCATATGATTGATTGTGTTAATATATGGGAGCTTAGCGCTTGTTTTATTCTCTGGTATATCTGATAGTTCAAACTCTTCTGGTTTCTCTTCTTCAGCCTCCAAATCTAGGGTGAATAGGGAGTCCTCATTTGTACAGATGAATATCCTAGATTCACTGATAAAATGAGCAAATTTACATCCCGTCCGTGATAGAAAGTCATTATCCAATTTAGTGACCTTTAGCTTAGTCTCTGTTGATTGAAGATAAAATAACTTAGTTAAAGAAGGTCTCCCTACTAATAACACATCACCAGCAGACGAAAGAGCGCAGGTAGAGATGTTGTGCTCGTCCTTCAAGAGCAGCTTCGCAACCAATTTATAATTCTTTTCAGAATTCAAATCCTCGCCTATACGCCATATTTTAACGGTGCTTTCTTGCCATGAAACAACTAATCGCTGTTGATAATTAACAAGCGCATTCTTTTGAAAAGGTGCAATAAAGGGCATTTTTCTGTAGTTGCCATCAGCAAAAGATGACATAGAAGAAATGACAAGAGATTTCTCAACACCTCCTGATATCAGAAAGTCGCACCCCTTTGACTGATAAGAAGACATACACCTGACATCGTTAGAGTGGAAAAGTCTGTTTGAAGAAGGCGCCCACTTCATAGCACCCCCAGTATTCGAGTGCGTAAACTGATAGATCTTTCTATCAACTCCGGCACTAAATACCTTGGAATTAGTGATATCAGTAGTAAGGCATAATACATCAGCCTGATGAACCTTGAAGGACTGCTGCAAGGTCGAATAACTAAAGTCCCAAAACTTGACCGAACCAGTGGAATCTCCAGATACAATTTGATTAGTATGTGGCAAATACAAAACAGACCAAACAAGTGTTGATTCCTTCTTAGACTTATCGACTTTCATCGTATGCAGCAGCCTTCCTTTGTTTTCATCGCTGTCCTTGGTACACCAAGTTCTGATCCTTCCATCCGAGCAGCCACCAATGACATTGTCATCCTTCACCCAACTAATGGACAACACACGCGAGGTTTGTTTGGTTAAAATACAATCATGCTCTAAAACACCACGTCCTCCGGAAATATCTATTAACACAACGCTTCCATTGTCACAGCCCACAGCAAGCTTGGTATTAGCTTCATTAATAGAAATAGACCAAATAACTCCAGAATTACAATCATAATTCTTCAGTGGTAATCCTGTAGTTAAGTCCCATTCAGTGACAACAGTAGACCCACCTATGCTGAACAGCCTCAATGGCTCTCCTGGAATATTCGCCCAGCAGAGGCCTTCTATAGTTCTATCTTTTCCACCTTGAATAACAACCTCTTGGAACCAGTTATCTCTTGGATTCCAAATCTCAATATTACCGTTAGACCTACCTAAGGCTAGCCTCAAATCACTCGGTGTTACTTTCGTTGTGGATTTATGTGAGAACGCCAATGCAGTTATATTACCAGGAGTATACTGCACGAAGCGCAATCTATGCACAGCAGTCTGAGTTTGTGTCATATTGGATAAGTACAACTAAGTGATAGCCACACAAATAACAGAACGTGTTCTTTATAATGCTTTTACTTCGAGATGAGTTTGAGCTAGTTAGCGCTAGGGCTAAAACGATGAGACAAGATGAGTAAAAATTTTCTCCAATTCAGTACCCCGGACTTCAAAACAGTCACGTGACACACACATATGCTTCTTTAAAGCAAAAGATAGCCTAAAGGAGGCAGGAAATACCAATGAAGCTGGTTTAAGTATTATATAGCCCTTGAGAGCCCTTGAGAACCCTTATCAAGCTGTAATTTTAGTATATATATATGTATCACTTTGAACGTTATTTGTTTTTAATGTATCACCAAATTAAGCAATCAAGTCCTTAAGTCTTGAATGCTGTGAGTTGTGGTGTATTAAGGCTAGTTGTATGTTGTGATGGTTGTATCTGAGGATTTAGATGATAATTATAACATCTCTGAGGATGTATCAATCAATCAGACAATTTTTAGGGCTCTTGCTGAAGTATTCCAATCAGCACAGAGCACGTATGCTGGGCACAGACGGCATGTTGTGGTATTGAATAAAGTGTACGAGAAATGTATTATTAATGAGTTACATGAATCATTTAACTACTGGTTTAATAAGCTGGTTGCAAAGATCTTACAATTGAAAAAGCAAGATGTGATAGGCGATAGAATAGTGAAACTTGTTGCAGCTTTTATAGCTAGCAATGAACTAGCTTTACAAAAGCTAAGAGATGCTGGTGAACCAGATACAAAGAAAGAAAATACTTTCGGGATGTTTGTCAATCAGTTCATAAGATTCCTACTCAGAGGAATTGAATCCCGTGACAAGCATGTGAGGTATCGTGTCACACAGCTCTTGGCTGTTATAATGGATAATATGGGCGAAATAGATGAGGAGCTGTATGATTTGATATTATGGTCCATTCAGAACCGTATGCATGATAAGGAGCCGAATGTTCGCGTACAGGCTATATTCTGCCTAACTAAGTTCCAGGATGAGGAGGTAGATGCTTTATCTGACCCAGCCACCTCCAAGCTCATACATGCAATACAAAATGATCCCAGTGCTGAGGTGCGTAGGTCTGCCATGTTAAACCTAATAAATACTGGAAAAACACGAAACTTTATACTGGAGCGTTCTCGTGATGTAAACGGAATTAATAGGCGGCTGGTGTACTCAAAAATCCTGAAGTCCATGGGCGCGAATGTTTTTAGTGATCTAGAGCCCAAACTTCTTGATCAGCTAGTTTCGTGGGGGCTAGAGGATAGAGACGAATCGGTTAGAATGGCGTGTGGTAAATTGATAGCTTATGACTGGCTAAATATGCTTGATGGGAATATTACTGATCTATTGGATAAATTGGATGTTACTAAAGGAAGTGTTGCTGAAAAAGCCATAGATGCACTGTTTCTGCATAGAAGTGATATAATTGGGAAAGTGAAATTTCCTCCGGAGGTATGGGAAGACTTCAACGTCATTATAGTTTTCCTACTACGATACTTTTACAATTATTGCATTAACAACGATCTTAGAGATATACTTGATGAGAACTTCCCTGAAGCGTCCCAACTAGCTGCACATATAAAGAAATACATTGATCTTAGATTTACCGATACATCCTTGAGCAAAAAGGATAAAATGGCATTGGACTTTATAATTGAGCAGCTGTTATTAATCGCCTCTAAATATGACTATAGCGACGAAATTGGTAGAAGAGAAATGCTTAATCTTATCAGAAATACTTTGCATATAAATCAGATTAGTGATGGTATCATAAAAATGAGTATGAAGATATTGAAAGAGTTATCCATAAATGAAAAGGACTTTATAACTATGTCAGTGGAAATCATAACAGATGTTAGATATGAGGATATTGAAAAGCAAGAGAACGAAGAAGTCTTTAAAGATGCTACAGAAGGGAACAAAGAAGTTAATGAGGAAGAAGAGGAAAGAGATGCAATTGAATCTTTTCATTCCGCAGTGGAAAACCTAGTGAATGAAAACAGCACTCCGAGTGAAGTGGCTAAAAATGTCCAGTTAGAGGAAAAACAGCCCCGTTCGGAAGCTTTTCTTATGTGCTTAACATTGACAAGATATATGCTTGAATTGGTTGAAACACCGCTTGATCAAAATATAATGCTATCATCATTGATTGATACAATAATTACNCCTGCCGTTCGTAACACACAAAGCAACGTCCGTGAGCTTGGTATCAGATGTTTAGGATTGTGTTGTATTATTGATGTGCAATTAGCTACTGAAAGTATCTATATTTTGGGGATGTGTGTTTCAAAAGGTAACGCATCACTAAAAGAAATTGCACTGAAGGTAATTGTCGATATTTTTTCTGTTCATGGATGTAAGGTCATCGATGGGGAAGGGAAGGTAGATTCAATATCATTGCATAAAATATTTTACAAAATTTTGAAGAATAGCGAGTTGCCTCAGTGCCAAGCGGCTGCCGCAGAAGGTCTTTGTAAGCTTTTCCTAAGTGATGTATTTACAGATGATGACTTATTTGAAACTTTGGTACTGTCATACTTTTCGCCTGCAAATTCCGAGAACGAAGCGCTCATTCAGGCCTTTGCCTTCTGCCTTCCAGTTTATTGTTTTTCTCATGTAAACCACCAATTCAGAATGTCCCGTATTGCCAGCGATGTACTATTGCGATTGTCGATGCTTTGGGATGATCTTCAAACTTCCAATGATGAAAATACAATACCTAAGGATGCAATGTTGAAACCTAACGCTATTTTTCAACAACTAATAGACTGGACTGACCCATTTAAGCTTGTGAAGGAAGATGAGGAAAGTGCTGCAAAACATGAGTGCCAGCTGGATTTCCTTCTTGATATTCTGAAAGCATATTACCGATTCGAAAGAAAGGACGTTAAAAAAATGATTATTACAAACCTGACACGATTCAAGCTAACGACCTCTCATAATCCTGTAAAGTTGAAGGAAGCAGTCGAATACTTACAGGATATATTTGAAAATGATACCACTGACAAAACCTGTAAGAATTGTATTACAGGGTTGCTTGATTCCTGGAAAGGCCTCATAAGTGAAATTGAGGATCAACCGTCTAATGATAGTAAAATAGAAGATAGCAGTTTAGATGAGTATTCTGCAATCTTAGAAGCAAGCTCAAAAGTTGCTGACGCTGAAAAAAGTGTAATGTCTAATGCTGGGAGTGAAGGAGAGGAGAACGAAGAAGAGCAGCAAGAGTTAGAAGAACAGTTAATTGATATAAACTCTACAGTTGCGAGTACCGGTAATACCTCCAGCCTTAAAAGGACTCGATCATATGATGAATAGTAAGAATGTGGTTGCTAGCGTTACAGCATTTGTCTATAGGCGTTAAATACAGTAGAATACATAGGTCGTAGGTCTGAAGAAGGGATTTCAAAAGGTATTTGTAAAGCCTTCAAAACTTATCACGAACAAATGCAAATTCGGTTGTATATGAGAATGGCAATGAAGGGTTCATCCATGAAAAATAAGTTAGGTCATGTACAGTACGATTAGAAGAAGCTCCCAAGTACTTGATCATCTCTTAGGTTGTCGCGCACCACAAAGTATATTTCCATTAGTAAGTTGGGAAACCTTGCAGCAAAGTATTTATAAAATCCTTCAGGGATAGGTCCCATCAAATCGGCTAATTCTGCTGGTAAATCATGAAAGTGATGATACTTGTTTCTTAGTGCACGCAGTAGATCCATTAGTTTCCCCCCATTGTATTTCCTATATTTGCCCAGGTTATCCATAAAAACAGCATCAAATCTGGTTGTCCAATCCTTATTTGGTATAACTTTAATAGACGATGCCTCAAGCTTTAATAACAGTGGACTTGGCGGATCCCTCCTTTCTATCTCAAATCTGTCACTCACTTTCAGCAAAAAGTCCAACTTTTTTGGAATGGGCCAGAATAGCGGATGTTTCAATACCATATGGGCATTTGGTCTTTGCAATGGGTCTGTGTGAATCATGCGTTTAATCAAGTCCGTTGCTTCTACTGTACTACTCCTGTTTCTGATATATTTATTCAAATCAGCAAGTGAGTATTCACCTTTGATAATGTTACCTTCTCTCATAAATTTATCACCAAAAGGGTGGCTACCTTGTGTAAGAACATAGTAGAAAATACATCCCATGGAGAAAATATCGATTGCCCTTGTTAGCCTTTTCTTGTTGTTGGTATCAAAGTGCGTTTGATCAGAAGATGATGTAGTTTTACTCGAACCCTGCGTCCTAGAAGATCCAGTCGTATTCATTGCTTCCGACAATGTCAATTTACCGTTTAGAAGCTCAGGCGCTCTCCATCCACATGTACCTGCCGCATTGTTTATGTTAGTCTTGAAAGAGGATTCCTCTGCCTCAAGTTTCTTACATAGACCAAAGTCAGAGATGAGGATACGTAAAGGATTCTGACTGGCTAATCCATTAAGATTCTTGTTAGGGGCAACCAGTATGTTTTGTGGTTTAAGATCCCTGTGTACTATCTTCATGTCATGAAGATGGCTAATTCCTGAGGCAACTTGATGTATAATATTTAATGGATCAGTATTTCTTTTAAGTTCTGAAAATTTATTAACATATTTCTCTTCAATAACATCTTCCAAAGTGGCACTGCACAACTCTAGAGCAATGTACAAAAACTTCTCTGTTATCTCTGAGCAATAGTATCTTACAACATTGGGATGATGATCACTCTCAGCCAGCAGTTTAATTTCATGCGATGCAATATCGTAAAAATCAATTAACATTCTTTTTACAGCCACTGGCCTCTCTTGAAAACCTCCCTGGAAAACGACTGTCCCTGAAGAACCGTAACCCAAAATTTTATCCGAAATATCTAAGTGCTTTAGGGTATCATCTCCTCTTAAAGATTCATTAAATGTCTTTGACTTGTTGTTTTTCCCTCCTCTTTTACCTCTTTTACGCTTCCTCTTCTCTTTGATTTCCTCTTCTGTACGTTCATCGCCCTTTTCGTTTCCAAATTTAGTTTCCTCACTACTAGGTTTCTCCCTGGTAGCTGTCTCATCCTCATCTGATTTCTGCGCTTCAGTAGTGACCTCAACGAGTGGTGCTTTAATGCTTTGCTTAGGAATAATTCCAGTATTCTCTAACATGACATATAGCGGGGGAATTATCTTGAAGTTTGACAAAAACATAATCAACAGAAAAGATAATGCCAGTACTAAGCCGCTTTCCAAAACGCGATAGAACAAACTAGCGGCGGCAGTGAATATAGTGACCTTATCCCCCACCACTCTCTCGCGAGCAAACTGCTCTTTTAGTTCTAACCTGTATTCAAGTAATTCCTGGGGGGAAATATATCTTTCTAATGATTTAGAGTCCGGGCCACTTAGAGACAGAGTCTCAGATATTGAAGGGTTGAGATAACGTCGTGAAGAACTATGCAAGGAAGTGTAAGGATATTCCTCATCGTTTATCAATATCTGATCAATTGGAAATAATCCAAGGTTATGAACGCCAGAAACAGCAGCTTTGTATAATGTTTTATCCTGAAATATCTTTGGACTCCTCCATTTTTCGCTGGAGCTAAACTTTGACATAGGTGATGTTTCGACAAGAGAGGGGAAAAACTCACTGGACATGGCAAACCATGAACAATTTTCAGTCTGGTCCAAATAAACCATATTTTCAAGACGCTGAACCTCTTCTAGTGGCTTTAAGGGGTGTGGCAGTAGAATTTTTTCATTTGTTGAATAGTCCAAGTATATGTCAAACACGTTGTTTATAATGCCTGGAAACTTAGGGGAAACCCATTTAGCCACATTATAACTGGCATCTACGGCCAGTAGAGATTTATCACGGAACGGGGAAACATAGATCCCATCGGGTGACTTTAAGTTTTGTGACGCGAGGTAATTGTCAATGGAATTATGTTGCCATTGAGAGTAGGTCACATTGTATATGGTATTTTCCTTCGTATGAATACCCAGCTCATACACCGTTTTCCCTATTACTATTACATTTTCGCAATCATCACTGTTAAAGTGTTTGGCGCAATTCATACCAGAACTTTTATACATCCTATTCTCAGTTCCTGGACCGTATACCGAAAACAATTCACCTGTGAAGACATCTAAGGTATAAACCGCAGTGCTTCTGGAACCTGTGTATATCTTCTTATCTTCAAGGGTGGTCCCCAGCTCATCAATGACAATCTTTGTCTTTAAGTCCATAGGCGAAAGGTTAACCAGCTGCTTTATAGAAACTGGCAATTTCTGTAACCCTTGATATGTGCTGAAGTAATAGATATTTCCATCACCATAAGGCTCTACTATCAACGTTTCATTCTCACTTGTCATGGGTTCAAAAACTTCTACCAGTGGTGGAAAGTTTGAACTGTTCATGGACCACACCAGTTCGCCGTTTTGACGGTTTAATGCGTGCAAACCACCTTCAATATCTGTTACGATAAGAATGTCGGCTAATGTCAGAGAATCAATATCTCTATGGTTGCCGCTCAAAGATAGCATAGATCTTATAGGTGGATCAACTGGAGCGTTATTCATAGTCTCTGCGTTGAAATCTCGCAAAGTTATTGGGGTAGCATATCTTGGCTGGTAACCAGTACCTGTTGGACTTCCTGTGTGTGAAGTATGGGATACAAGCGGCTCAGACTCCTCTACTATAGTAGCTTCATCCAGCGTATTGGAGGCCCGATAATCTGGCTCACCTATACCTAATTTAACGTTCTTATTGTGTTCTTGATTGTGAAGTTCCTCAAAGCCATGTCGGTCATCATGATAGGGTTCTTGAGCTATAACAGAAACAGTATTGAAGAGGAGTGGGAGGAGTAGTAGCGTTAAAATGTACATCAAAGATCTAAATACACCTCGCATATTCTTATGAAACCCTGGAATCAATTTTTTTGGGTGATCATACACGGTCCTATAAGTTCTGTATGTATATGACCTCGGAACAACTGTTAATGTAACTCCTGCAGTTCCCGGTTGATGAATAGCTTTGCGTTCTGAGCTTAATACAAAAATTTCTTACAAAAGAGCAACAACAATACACTCACTTTCGCGAATAAGTCATTCAACGTTAGACCGAATAGTCGTCTCTCCCATGAAATCCACTGTTAAATTAGTGGGGCTGGTAAAAAAGTTGGAAGCTTCTTTGTTTTTCTAAGACAGTAGGGAAGCAGGTAGCGATTAGGAGGTTCAAGGAATCCCATTGGGAAAAGCATTAGGCACACCCATTACACTGGCTAGAGAGATATACCTCCATAAATGCTCAATAAGATGCAGCATTACTTACTAATTAATCACGTGATCTAAATGGAAGGCGACGTCGTAGCATACATGTGATATACCGAAATTAGGATGCCACTGCGGCCACTTGTTACGGGTAACTAATCCAACATTTCGTAGCCCATTTCTTCAAATACCTCCTTTAGTCTACACTTCTTTTCATCTGCTACAATCTGTGCAAGTCTTAGACCTGTATCTCTTAGTTCATTATAGACTTTCAAACTCTTAATATGTGAGTCATTTATAGTTTCCGGATCTTCGTTACTTGTGTATTATGTTAGTATCTTTAATATTGAGAGCGAGGTAACAACTTACATACATTTCATGTTTCTCCTTCAAAAGATCAAATGTTTCTTGTAGTGTCTTACATTCATCTTTTAAATTATCTAATTTAGCTTTCTTCACACTCAATCTATCTATAATATGATCCATTAAAAATATTTGTCGAACCTATGGCAAATTGGAAGGATTACTCAGTTTGCTATAATGAGGAAAGGTATATATATATATATATAAGAATTAATATTTTAGCCGCTAAGGGTCCAAGAAAAAATGGTGAAAGTAGATCTCATGTTAAAAAAATGAATACTAATTACTAACAGCTTCTATATATATATATACCGTAGTAGGTAGAAGGACTTTCTAAATATGCACTGGCTTTTAATTTTTAATATTCGTTATATTAGTTAAATCTTGTAGACCAATCTATGGAACAGAATAAATACATGTTCTAATATATACGTTTTCATTTATCTCTATAGTAGAGATTCTATTCTTTCCTTCAAATGTTGAAGTTCAAACTCACTTATTTTCACAGCTTCTTCAAGCTGCTGACGTCTATGTGACCCTGTAATTTCTTTGGGGGTAGAGCTTTTAGAAGATACGTTAGCATCACTGGAATGCATGCTTCTTCTGTTGTCAAGCCATTCCCAAATACTGTACTCTGCTGCGGTCACAATGTTATCATCCTTGGGGTTACGTTTTATTGAGTTCCGATGAATACTGTACAATGTGTTTAGACTTGGCGCATAATTATACTCGAGCCCGTCTATAGAAATCTTTCCTGGCCTTAACATCTTAATGTTACACCCTGTTGACCTAAACCAGGTTAGGAACATATTCATAAATAGCAGGCTCATAATGCAAGAGACCACAAGCAGAGACCAGAAAGACACAACGCCCATACGTTCAAGATATCCCGTGAAGGGTGCAAGTAATTGTACAAATGGTGAGTTATCGTATGTTTCATCGGCTTTGTTTTCCTGTATATATTTTGGAGGCTTTTGCCGATGGCTTGTAGCCTTCCTCTTACTCTGCTGTTTGGTTTTCGTGCTTGAAGTTGAGATAATAACGTTTATCTCTTCCAACAAGACTTTAAGAGAAGCTTGCTGCCCTTCCAAAGAGCCTTTTTCTATAGGCCCCTTTATCCAACTTCTCCCAGTCCACTTTATGTTGGTGACAATCATCATTTCAGTGGTGTTCAGTTTACCCCATGATAGGAATACTTTATTATGAATCTCAAATGAACCACCTGAAGGAACATCCGGAGTTCTAGTAATTTGTTCTACGTGCACATAAGTCTCAGGGTCGCATTTTATAATCTTCTCCTCAATTAAACACCGCGTTTGCTTAGGTCCAAGTGAATTATTCAAAGGCTTGACATATTCATAGCGGCGTGTTCCATTCACAAACTTAGGGATATCAGATATGTTGATATTCTTTTGTCTTTCAAGGATCCTCCGCAAGTTATAAGAGTCATCGCCAAATAGAATCATGAACACCGTACCTACTGGTGCATTTATCTGAAGAGATTTGGCAACAATTGTATCACCAGGCTGTTTAGTATAACCGTTCGAGGTAGGGCTATGAGTATGTGGCCCTATTGTTGGCAAGGTACTGACGGGTTCTGCAGATGCACTTCCCTCTAACTTTTCTTTGCTATCTTTATTACTCAACTTCAGAAGCTGATGGAGTTCTGTTGCTAAATCCTTCATGGACACCTTTATACCATCAAGGGCCCCCTTTTCAACAACGGACTTAAATAAACTTTTCCCAGTCCACTCAACGGAAAAATAAACTTCCATTTTAGTGTGATTATTTTCTGCCCAGGAAAGAATATAGGTCGTCTTAACGTAGAAAGAGTTCCCAGACGGAATATCTGGCGTTTTGGATATCTGGACAACCTTAATATAATCTGCCGTATCAAAATGTTCAATTTTTTCAGTTATGTGACATGTTGTTTCATTTGGACCGATATGACCAGGTAATGGTTTTGAATACTCATATGAGCGTTCTTTGGACGGAATGAGAGGCCCAATCTCAGATATGTTAAAACATTTTTGTGCAGATAATAAAGCTCTAACACCTTCAGTATTATCACCAAATAGTATATTAGCAACCTTTCCTAGAGGACCACTAAAGGTAACATCTATAACTTTTTTCTCGTTAGAGTTAGTACTATATGAGGGAGTTGTTGGGATATGTTCATGTGGTCCAAGAGTAGAAATGCTCAATTCTGACCGCAGCTTGCTTATTGCTTCGTCGTGATCACTGCTACTATCATCTCCTCCCGATTGCATAGAGCTGCCACTTGTGTCCCCATTGTAGGAATCTCTGTCAGAGGCTTCATTATCATTTCCTGGCATATTTGCATAACTTCCGAAGCTACTATCCAAATGGTATTCAAGATCTGGACCACGAACGCCTTCAGGGTAGTCACCTTCAATCCTTGTGCGGGATGAACCAGTACCAAGGATTGTCTGGTTCCAGACAACAGTAATAATATCGAAGGCGGTGTCCCGCGAAATAAAGGAGGCAAAAACATACCGCTTCTCGAGAGTGTGCACTGCTATACCATTAGGAAAGATTCCTGCCGTGTTCTTCTTTTCAATCTGTACTATCTCTTTCAGAGGAATTATTACAATGCTTAGGTAACCTAAGATATTCGAATAGAAGCATAAATGAGCGGTTGATATGTATAACCTTCCTTGTAATAGTATATTTTTAGACCATGCACAGCTGTAATCTGTTATTAACTTCTCCTCTGAAGATATTTTAGCATCTTTGAATAGAGTGTGGAAATCATAGTTCCGCTTGGTTGAAGCAAATCCAATTTCCGCCAACTCACTTGGTGATGATGTGATTATTTCTCGCTCTTTTTCCTTTTCTTTCCCTTCCCTTTCACCAGATCCAGAAGTAGCCTGCCTCACACTGGTGCTATCTAGTTGGTCAAGATGAGTAAGTGATCGGGGTGAAGAGACCATTGCTGATGATGCACACCTTTTAATCGCACCGCGATCTGGTGAAAATGAACGAACCATTGGCCTTTTCAGATCTTTCAGTGTATCACTTATGCCTGCTCGAGTCTTTGTATGCGAATCCTGCAAGTCTGGCCCAGTATTCTGTTCAACAAACAGGCCAGGCGTCAGCTCCATACTCCTCTCGACGTTAAATCGTGAGAAACTTGGGCTGGGTGACATTGGGGACTTTGGTAAGCTGAAAAGCCTTGTCGTCCTCACATTCTTGGAGGGCAAAGTAAAACCTCTTCTACGCCTAACCGTTGTAGGCGTGTTCAAAGTCCCACCAGTTGCCATAACACTGCTTGGAACAGTCTCTTCTGCTGTGTTATACTGGGGAGCTGGTGGATTTTCAGAAAAGCTTAAATACCTCGGTTTATCAAAGTGAGCCAACTGCAAATCACCACTTCCAAAATCTGACAGATTCAAAACGGGCCCCACACCTTGTATAACACCATCTCCGGCTAAACGCATGCTCCCAGATATAGAATTCTTGTGATGGTCAAATTCTATAGGGATACTGAGGTACTCGTCGGCAGTGGGTTCAGTAATAGAACTCTTACTATTACTATGATCCGTCATGTGAGTTGAGCGTTGGTCTGAGCGTAGACCATTGTTAGTTATGACTGAGTGTCCAGAAAATGAGGAATCACTGCTCCTCGGAAGAAGCGCTGGCCTATCAGGTGTTGAAGCACCAGAAGACAGCATGAAGTCCAGATGTTTTATAAATGAAGACGTCCGCTCCATTGAGTTCAACTCCGGTTTACCAGGTATAGATTTGAGTTTATTTGTCCCGGGGAATTCTTCGTTAGAAGCTTTACTAGCACTGCTGTTTATAACTTTTTTATCACCATTTGCCGAAATACCACCTGTCGGCGTCTTCGAAATGAAGTGCTGGGCTGCGTTTTGCGCAGCGGAAAACAAAGAAGATAATAGTCCATCTTGCCGAGCACTAGCTTTAGAAGTAGATTTCGATGCAGTATCTGCGCTGGGCAGCAACCGCTTCAATGGTTTTCGTTCAACATGAAAGTTCAAAGGAGCACTTTCTTCGTTGCTAACAGAAGAGTTTGAATGTGGTTCTTCTTGCTTTTCGCCTTCTTCTACCCAAGCGCTTGACGCAAGCTCCGAATGACTAGTTGGTGACACAATTGCTCCCAAGCTACCGGCCAGACTGTTGCTGCTCTCCCTTGGAGCACTTAGAGAACTAAGCTGCGCTGAGCTATCTTCCTCTTGTGAAGAAGAGCTAATAACAGAAATACGCCCCACATCACCTACATCCGCCAAGTCCCCGGACATGTCAGCCCCATGCATTGACCTACCAGCAAATTCTGGCATAGGGCTAACGTCAACGTCCGACAATCCATCCACCTTCAATGCCCCCACTTTGCCGCCAAATTGCTCGTTTACTACACGTTCGCCCCTTTGTTTTCGCGTTCGCCTTTTTAAATTAGGGCGGCCAAGCTTCTTTGTCTTAGAAAGAAATCCTTTAGCTCCCGACTTAATAGTCTTTAGAAGCTTGGGTTGCTGGTCGACACTCCTCTGACCCATATCCACACTTTAATGGAGTCTGTGCGGAAAATAATAAACCCAAAGGCCACCCAGAAAGGGATTCTTATTTATACTCCGAAATAGATGTTTGCTCCTCTCCCCCTCTTGCTAAGCAAAGAATTAAAAAACTTTTAAAACTTATTACTGGCTAAATTGCAGTTTAGTTATTTGGAATCACGGACTGACTCCTTTATATGTTGTATCAAAATAGAGCGTTATTTAATATGTGCCCTATTCTAGAAGCTAGCAATCATGATGATCATTCCTCTAAACCGGTTGTCCTTTGAATGCGCAAAAACCTACTTAAAACAACAGTATAAAAAAGGGCCTTTACCACATAAAGATAAATCACAAAGTACGACGACAGGCATAGGACTGAATCATACATAGCGTAAAGTCGTGAGGTACCATTGAGGCCCAAGAAGTCAATATGGGTACGGTTAATAGTACATGGGTCAACGTAGCCAGTTATATAAATACCAGGTGCTATTGTTAGAGTTAAGAGGGGGCGCTATGGGCACAGATAAAACATGTATCAGCGGTCTTCAGCCCATTCATTTTCACGACGAATGGCAGCCTCCTCTTCAGGTGTGAAGTCGTTAACAATGTTGAATGTTCTTCTTATTTCTTCTGGAGACCTATTTCTTATCATTTCAGCGACGACTTTGCAGCCCGCATCCAAGAGCGGTTTTATATTTAGATAATTGGCTGCAAGAATAAGCTCGTAGAGCATTTCCTGGTCAACCTTGAGAAACTCACGGTCCCATGCATCAACAGGAGCGGACTTCCTCGAGTCGTCATCCTCTTCGTCGGGAAAGTTTGAGTCCTTGTGATGTTCGGCCCATTCAATAACTTTCTGGAGCACGGAAGAGCGCACGTTTGGCACAGGCATAACCACCTTATCGTCATCATCATTGGTTTCGGCCTCATCTTCTGAGTCTTCATGGAAGTTGTTATCATGCATATCGTACAAATAGTTCTTTAGTAGGAGGGAACGTTCAGCGATTTTGCGCTCAACTGTGAATCTTTCGCCCTCCACGCTCACTAGAACGACCATTTGACTCTTGTCTGACATATTTGCTGTGCAGCTCAGTAGCTTGTTCAGAGTAATGCTGGTACGCAGGCTGCTATCCAGGTATATCCTTAGTGCCCCTGTGATCAGATTTGCTATCATCTTGACATTGTAGGTGGCGAAACATAGCTGGGTATCATGTGATACGAACAATATCTCAAGGTTTGAAACCATGTCAAAAGGGCGATAGGACTGCAGAGATACTAAATCAGAGAGTTGCATCTACTGGTAGCTCATCATGTGCTCTACCGGCAGACCCATAGTCGGTAGTTAATAAACGTACGTGTACTTATATACATCACTTGTGTTGGCGCTGCTCCGCTTTGGCAAGCAAAAGTAAGGCTCCTAAAAGCCAAAATTACTATAGACGCTGGCGCTAAGGTCATCGAGATCAGATACGGAGTCCAGCCTCTGTAGATACTCACTGTTTGTTACAACAAGATCGTGCTTTGACATTTCTTCGCAACATTCTTTCAGACCAAGAGAGTAGAGTGCTACTTGGAAGACCGACTGGGAGGCCTCAACCGGGTCCACACTGGATGCAGGTTCTGCATATGGAGCTTTCTTGGATTTTGCGGTAACTTTTGACTCGAGTAATTGCATGATGTACTGGAAAGACTCGTTAACCAAGCTTTCAAGGACAATAAGCGTAGCGGTAGACTGCACGCACCTAGAGGTCTCGTCAACGAGCTGGCGTAAAATAGCACCGTCTTCCCGTATTACGCACATAGCAGCAGCATCATCAAGTGTCTCTTCCAAAACACTGTCCTGCATTTCTTGCGCAGGCAGAAAACTTCTTAGAAGTACTGTATTGAATTGGTTATCAAGTAGTTCTCGGTTAACCTTATGAATGGTTTGGGAGAGGATAGTGCCAAATTGTTCCAACGAGAGTACATCGCGAGGAGACAGATGGCCAAAATTATTACGCACTTGCTCTTCTATTACAGGCTTAAACTGCGGCCAGCCACTGTTCAGTAGCCACCAAGAAAGTGAAAGGAAGGCTTGCTCGTTCACACGCCTAACGTGGGCTGCATTCTCCTTTTCCTTGTCCAAACGGTCCTTGGTTTCTTGTGCTTTAACATGATCAACACCACTTTCTGGCCTAATAACGCCCATAACCCCATTCCACATGCCGGCAGCCCAGTCAGAAATTATGTTGGACTTTTCTGCCTCTTTAGTTACAGCCACACGAATAGCAGTATCTAGATATTCTTTTCGAGCGAGAATATTTAGCTGCAGTCTTGTGAGTAGTAATAGCATGCATGTCGTATATACGATGGTCAGAAGCTTCACTAAGCTCTCGTGTTTTAAATCCTGCCAAAGCTCTGCCTTACTTTTTGAAGGAGTGGAGGGCAGTGATTCCACACCAAGATCACCAGTGCTTCCGTTAGAAACAGAACTGCCCTCCTCAACATCTGCACCTTCCTTTATATTTGCAGGTGGCGACTTCTTGGTTGATTTTTTTGACTTCAGGGTGCTTACTATAACGTCAAGGTTCATCTCCCTATTCAAAACCAAGGCTAAAACAGGTATCAATTGGGTCATAGTATACATTGCATCCCTTTGCATTTGATTAAACCTTCGTTTAATCTGCTCCTTAGCAAAATGCTGTTCCTGGATCCTTAGCTTTTGTTCATTCAACCAGTTTTTGATAAACAGAAGAGCGCACACGCTTGTAGTCACCAACGCTGTTAAGGCCAAGCTAGAGAATAAAATTTTACCCTTGTGCTTCTGTATACCACGCCTTGTCATCTTGTATGTTGAACTGAGCGCTGCTTTGACTTACACTCTTATTAGTTTACCCCTTTTCATGTAGTTAATAATACCAATCAATCATGGTTTTAGTCCATTTTTTCTGGAGTTAATATTACTCCACACTTAGAAGAAACTCTAGCTACACTAAATTTACTCTACATAAGAAGACTACTGTCAGGTTCTTGATACGCGAGACCTATTTGATTTTACAAATAACATGCAATGATATGTTTTTGTTGTTCACAGTAGCCATACCAAACATCGCCAAGTAGCATAACAACAAACAAGATTACGTAAATTGGGAAATCCCGCTCTAGCAAAGTGGTAATGTCATGAAGATTGAACTGTTAGAGTTATAAAAACCTTTCTTGAAGGTTTTATACTATACCTGTGTGCCTTTCTACCTTTCTACCTTTCTAGCACCATTCATGGAGAGTCTGGGACTTCATCTTTTGTGAAAATTTCCAGTCTTTCATCTCACTTGCAATGTGAAAGAACTTCGATACAGGCCAATAAAATATTACTTCAACAAGACAACGGACTCATGGAAGAAGTAAATAAGATCAAGCCATATATTAGCCATCTAAACAGNCAACTTAAGACTTTGGAGCCTGAAATAAAGAAGCTCACGTCCCGTCCACTTAACGAGCAATTGCTCTTGCTGAAAGAAGATAGAGAAAGGCTCGAGCTATCCAACAAGTATGCATACGTACTTAGCTCACTGCTGTTCGCATACATGAAGGTGCTCAATGTAAAGGATATGAATCCCATTATGGCGGAACTTGGTAGAGTTAAACACTATATGGACAGGGCAAAGAACTTGGATAAACGTAGCAGTATACAAGAGAAATCAGAACAAGATCAAAAAGAGCATACAAAGTCTCTAATAAAAAACTCACTTAATAAGAACTGTGCTGATGAACCAGCTATAAGTAGTGTGCATTTCCAAGGTAAACATACTAAGTTTTCTGAACCAGAAGATCAAAGAGAACTTGCCAAAAAAGTTATGAGCAGGCTTAAGCAGGCGAAGTCAAAAACAGAACCAAGCAACAAAGTCACTAAGAAACTTAAATAACTTAATGTGTTGCATTTTTAATATGTAAAATAATAACCAATACTGTGAATAATATCTCTCTGCATGCGCTGTAGATTTTCAGCTCTTCCGGATATACTCTGTTTGCTCGCGGCACGCTATATAGTATATACAATGTAAGAGCACAAGAAAGTGTTTTAACCAACTTACTACTTGTAAAAGACAGCTATACGCACAAAGGACAATATAAGGGACCACTCTAACTAGTGTTTGCAAATATGGCATCAGAAGAAGAGGTTTCAACTTTTTTAAGCATCTGTGGCACCGATAACAAGGAGTTGGCTACTCATTTCCTTGAAATGGCCGGTGGCAATATGGAAACGGCTATCTCTCTTTTCTTTGAACATGGTGGAGAATCACAGCTCAAACGTGAAGGAGGTGGAAGCAATGTAAACGTTAGTTCGCAGGCGTTAAATGATGAGGAACTAGCCCAGTCTCTTCAACAGCAGGCATATCAGGAAGAAAGCAGTTACCGCCCCCCGGACCAGGCAAGACACGAACAATTAGTAGATACAAGGTTTTTTGCAGGACAATATGGGGGTGTAGGAGGTATGTTTCAACCTCTGGGCAGCGCTAGTGATATGTTTGACGAAAGCAGGCCGACTGGAATATTTAATCAGCGGCTCCCAAGTCATTTAGAAGATACCAGCGATGTTGAGGAGAGTGATTACTCGGAGGACGCTGATCAATTCAATGCATACGAGTATGCGGAGGAGACAGTAGTAGAGGTTGATGATGATGGTAATATACAGGAATATACTAAGGTTGTGCGTAAGCCTAAGGCGATGACTAAGGAAGAGCGTATGACCCTACTATTTAGACCTCCTTTTGATATGATGAGCAAAGTTGATCTAGACAGTGCAAAATTGCTTGCAAGAGAAAAGAAGAAGTGGATTATGTTGAATATACAAGCAGTAGATATATTCCAATGTCAAATGCTCAATAGGGATTTGTGGTCCCACCCCGAGATAAAGAAGCTTGTAAAACGCAACTTTGTGTTTCTTCAGTACCAATACGAATCACGGTCTGCGCAGAATTACGTGCAGTTCTACGATTTGAACAATAGAGATGATCTGCCACACATAGCTATTTTAGATCCATTAACGGGAGAACGGTTGAGACAATGGAATAGAAACGTTCCAGCGGTAGATGATTTCAAAACATCTGTGGAGTCTTTTCTCTCTAGCTTTTCTCTTGATCCTAAAACAGCAAATCCAACGGTGAAGGAACCTACCCCTGCTCTAGACCCTACTACTCTATCGGAGGAGCAACAGATGAAACTTGCTATACAAGAATCTCTCGGCACTTCCCCTGCGCCTGATACTTCTACCGGCATTTCACTTTATAAGGAGGATGAAGCAGAGCAGGAAAGTTCCATGAAAAGTACATGGCCAACCTCTGAAGAACCAAGGGTCAGCTTGTTTAAGTCTATTAAACCAGTATCTCACGCAGAACCGGAAAACAAACCTGGAATCACAACGCGGGTCCAAATTCGTACAGGTGACGGCAAACGTATAATACGTAGGTTTAATGCAATGGAGGATACTGTTCGGGTCATCTACGAAGTTATAAAGTCAGAGATAGAAGGCTACGAGACTGCATATTTTGTTCTGACTACCCATGCTAGGGAAAACTTGCTCGATAAACTCGATGAGACCATAAATGACGCAGGGCTAAAAAACAGCTCCATACTAATCGAACTTGTTTCTGATGAATGACTATAGTTCATATACAACTGAAGCTCACAAGATGAATAGCCATGCTGTTCAATTATAACTACTCCCCATTCAACTGTACGAGGTGTTACCCGCACCTATCATACTTAACGAGTCTTGTGCGACATATGTGTAAGATTGACATTTCCCGCAAAAGGGCCTATTAGTAGTAGCACTAATTACATATCAAACTGAACGCTCACGGCACAATGAAAGTGTATTTTCCCCAAGTGCTCTTTGCATTTATATTATTGTTTGTTAGTCATGTCTTGGGAGACACTTCACACACCAATAACTGGGCTGTGCTAGTTTCTACATCGCGATTTTGGTTTAACTATAGACATATGGCCAATGTTCTAAGTTTGTACCGTACAGTGAAAAGGTTGGGCATACCTGATTCTCAAATTATTCTCATGCTTAGTGATGATATTGCATGTAATTCTCGTAACTTATTCCCAGGAGCCATCTTCAATAATGCTGATCGGGCAATCGATCTATATGGCCAGTCAGTTGAGGTAGACTACCGCGGATACGAAGTGACAGTAGAAAACTTCATTAGATTGCTAACAGATAGATGGGATGATGTGCAGCCTAAATCAAAGAGGTTAATGACGGATGAAAACTCGAATATTTTCATATACATGACAGGTCATGGAGGTGAGGACTTCTTGAAGTTCCAGGATGCTGAAGAAATATCATCCTACGATATAGCCGATGCATTTGCACAGATGTGGGAGAAAAAGCGTTATAATGAGATATTCTTCATGATTGATACATGTCAGGCTAATACTATGTATTCGCGGTTTTACTCACCAAATGTGCTAGCAGTGGGCTCTAGTGAAATAGAAGAAAGTTCCTATTCTCACCATTCAGATGTTGAAATTGGCGTTGCTGTTATTGATAGATTTACTTACTATACCTTGGAGTTTATGGAGCAAATAGGAAAGAACTCCACTCTGACGCTCCAGGACTTATTTGATTATTACACGTTTGATAAAGTTCACTCGCATGTGGGTGTAAGAAAAGACTTATATAAGAGAGATACGTCTGATGTTTTGATTACAGATTTCTTTGGAAATGTCCAGCATATAATCCTGGATGAAGAGCAGGATATGAATGGGAATTTCCAGCCAAGCACAGATAATGATGAAGATTCACGTCCGTATCGGAAAGACGGTGAGCTTTTGGATTTTGCAAGGTATAAATACAATAAGAACGTGAAGAACTTAACAAGTAATAAAGCCACCACCAGAGGATTTGGTACAAGGACCTCAATTAATAGTGACAAAGCATTATTAAGAAGCATGTAACATGCGCATACATAATTTATCAGCTAGGCTGTTTCTAACATTATATGCACGTATATCTATGGTGCAAGATATCTTAGTAGAAGCATTTGTACTTTGTTATATAGCAAACATTAAACTTATCACATATAGTGCATTCTTCAGGTGATAGTAATTTGGTGATAGACTCAAATTTAAAATAAGTACAAAGTAAAATATACAATAGTACAGTTCGGTGTAACAGTGTGAAAAATGAGTTAAGTTACTATTTATTTTTGCAACCTTATACATCTTTCAACCTACTATAGACATGTTAAAAAACAAGATGATTGAAAAATATAAACTAAAATAAATGCAATATCCTCAAGAGTTTTGGAGACGTTATCATCAAAAATAATATCTTTTAACGTTGAACGGTTCCAAAAATCCTCCTATATTTATTAAATTTTGAAATTTCGTTGTTGATGAAGCTCGCATTAACCATCATATCCAGTAGCCACTAAAGATCCCCAAATAATTGAAGGTAGCTGGAGATGATCAATAGAGATCATCGACTAAAAAGTAAAACTGGCCAAACACATCCTTCATTCATGAAAAACTNCCCGACATAATGTTTTACTCTTGATGTTGCTGTAGTATCAACCAATTGTTTTTGTATTGTTCCAACGAACCGACTAAATCATCTTGAATTGAAGACTTACGTCCACTCTTGATTCTAGGCAGCGATTGAACATGGATAGACTTCCGCTTAGTTGGTGGAGCGCCCACGTCATCCTCAAATACCACAGTGTTTGTGTCGGCAAAGACATCTGCATTTTGGATAGCAGTAGTACTGACAGCGTGATTATACGGCATGTATGGTTTATGGAACTTAGTAGACTGAGAGTCAACCTTGTTAAAGTTATTGTTATAATTGCTTATGCTGGTAAACACCGTACCAGCTGCAGAAGTCCGCCTTGCGGTAGACCCCTTTCTTGTACCAGCCCCAGACCCATAATTCTCACTGTTTATAGATAACGTGGGCCCCACCCCATACACTGAGCTGCTTAGATTGTTATAGGAGAATTGGTTGATACTCTTTCTATGGTGCGGTGGTATATAAACTCCGGGTTTGGGCTTATATTCAGATGCACTCTGCCTCCGAGCGTTAGAGTTCATATTGAAATTGAAATTCTTTAGATGATTATGCAAATCAGTAGGAGATTGTGGAGACTTTAGCAAATCTGGCACGTAAGTATGGTTCCCATTTCCAGTATTCAGATGGTTACCATTAATACCGCCATAATTATCCATAGAAATGGAGAGACGACCCTTGTTATAAGAGCTTGGTTCGTGAACCGTCAAATTTGACATATCACTAATAAAATTGTTATCGACGTCTGATTCTTCTAAGGTGAAAAGGACATCATCTACCTCTGGCTCAGCGTCCAAGGCAAGACGATGTTGCTCGTGGTAAGTCGAACCCCCCTTCGGGGAACTATCTTCATGGGGGGGCATAATATTGTTTGGTGACGAATTGGAAGTAGAGTTCCTCGAATGGGGAGGAACATACTTACCATTAAGTTGAGAACTTTGAGCACTTATAGATGAACCACGTCTTCCGTTGTTGTTCATAGATGTAAGGTTACCGTTATTGTTATTCCCATATGAACCAGCATTTTGGAATGGCTTTGTAGCTGCATTTGCAGAGCTCGGTCTACCATTGTTATGATCATTAGAATAATACTGATGGCTATTCCTGCGGTGCTTATTTCTCTTGCTGAACACTCCTTCCATGTACTTATTATGAACACTGGGGGGGGTGTAGAAATCCTTAGTATTAAAGTCCGCACTATCATTGTGACTATTGTATTCATGAAAATAGTTGTTGATGTGACTATTTGGTGTAGGAATACCTAGAGGCTTCCGCGTATTCTTAATTATCTTACGATTATTTTTGATTCTTATCGGTTTAGTGTTCTTTTCTGAATACGTAGTAGGCTTAGGATGAGATCTCTTTGTAAAAGTGAATTTCGGAATATGATCTTTCCCTTCATTCTTTGATGGGGCAGGAGTGATTTGTCCAGTATTGGCCGCAGGGACTGACACCGGTAAAGTAGGGGGAACAGGAGGTGAATCTGCTTCTGAATATGGCGTGTTAGTTGTATGCGTTGAGTCAGCCTCTTGGAATCTGGTTGCCCTAGCATAGCTTTCTTCCCCTTCTGACACCATCTCCTCCCCATCTTCACTCAGGGAGTTGTAGCATTCATCGTCCAAAGTATATTCACCAAGACGCGACAATTCCTCCCGCATGTTCGATAAATACCTGTTTGTTGGATCAATAGTTAAGCTATGTCTTAATAACTGGAAAAAGTCGTAAGACATTGTCGAGAAAACGTCAAATAATGCTTCTCTATTAGCAGCAAAATAACAGAATGACTTATCAGTTTGATTAGCAACGCTAAATGGATTCTTGTGGAAAACGATGTTTAGCAAAACAATTCCAATAGCCCAGATGTCAACTTTACTACAGTCATATGGCTCATTTCTTTCATCATAGTCCAGGTTACTCTCAAACAATTCAGGAGCCATGTAGCGTTCACTACCTACATTCCTATCCATTGAAGTGGGCTCGGTAGTCGCTAGTCCCCAATCAGTTAACTTTATTGTCCAGTTGGAGTCTGCAATCAAAATATTTTCAGGTTTGATATCACGATGGTAAATCCCCTTACTATGGACATATTCGACAGCGTCCATTATCTGAGAAATAATATGAGACAACTGTTTTGTCTTACGTGGTATGATGTCAGCCTTTANCGCTTCATATAAGTCTCCACCAGAACAGTATTCCATGATTATATAGGAATCAAAATAGTCAAAGAGTTCAGTTATATTTTTGTGTTTTCCAATCTTGCTTTGGATATCCACTTCATATAAAGCTTCAAAGCAAATAGTTCTTGATAGCCTGGACCTTACTCTTTCTGAAATTAGCGAGCGCTGGCGCTTTAGAAGCATTTTCTGTTTCTCCAATGACGAATTATTAGATCCTTTCGTTGCGTCATTATCGTTGTCTTTCTCATAGCTTTCCTCAGTCTTGAAAATATATTTGACAGCAACCAACTTCTTTAAATCAGTATCCTTAGCTAGAGAAACATAGCCATATGAACCTTCGCTGATGTCCTCTAACTTCTGGTAACGGTCCTTCAACAGGCCTCCCTCCTTATAAATTTCGTAATCAAGAGTCATATTTGCTGCCAATTCAAGTCTTTGTACAAACGCGTAAGTACAGTTGAAGTACAAAGAGAAGTGGATCTCGTTAAAAAGGGGCAGTGATTAAATATCCACTCAAATCAAAACTTCTGAATCTCTTCGCTATCAAAATTTGGTCCACGCTGAGCAGCGAGATTCCAAAGTCTATTCCACCTAAAAAAAGTTTGGAGCGTCTTTCGTTACCTTTCAAATGACAACTTACGAAACAAAGCAAAGTACCACAGTATTCATATAACGTTCTCACAGTTCTTGTTGAGTATCCCAAACGCTTCCTTGCTGCTTGCTACAAATCCTAGTAATATGCACCTACCAATATCAAACACAGCAGTCACAGTCCTTTAACTCATATAATCAAACCCACACCTAGTCTAGAAAACCGCTTCTAAACTCGCTATGTCTGCTCCCTTAGAGTCTTTTATTTATGATCCCCCTATCTAGAACCTATCTTTCTTAAGCTCTAACCCAACGAATCCTTTGCTAACGCCAGTTGTGAATGCTTAGTCACTTACTAATACCGTTGCACTGTCTGTTGAATCTATTTCCAACGAGAAATCAAAGATTAAAACAGACTATAGCAACCAAAATAAATGTTATCCCGAGCCTTGTGGTTGTTGGAAACGTAAACTTGAGAACGAACCTAGCTGAGCTCAAAAATCAAAAGCAGGTCTACCCTTCTGTCTCTGGTTCCCTTCTTCCTGATATTGCCACTCCACGATATGGTGAAAGCAGTTAACTGTTTTAGGAGTACTGGCTGCTGTTTGTCTATTAGTGTTCTGTATATACTATGGAACGCTAGAAAATCCCTAATTCTAGAGACTAATAGAACAAGAAACGCTTTCAGTCCCATTCCTCTGTTGGATCCTATATCTCAACGTACAATATGATGAAACCCAGCGACTTTGTGTGCGGCTGACTGGGCATGCTGGGCTGTGGAGAGGAGGGGAAAAGTGGCTGTTGTTACTGGGCAGATCCTTGGCAGGGTAACAAAGACAAACAAAGTAGTGTGGTGTAAAACATTGTTCGAGGAGGCGTGCTTGAAGGACAGGCGCCATGCTCGAGCCTTTAGGTAGTATACAGCGCATTAACTGATGTTTATACGAGCTTGTAGGGTGTATGCCAAATACGGAAGGGCTTCAGTAGTGGGGAGCTTAACGCCAGTACGTATAGTGGCATGTGCAGGCATTGCAGGCTCTACAAAGGCGCCCACATTAAGGCGGTATCAGCAAGAATGTATAGATAAGTGTATGGAGTGTATTTCTGGCAAGGGGCCGAAGCGAATAGGGGTCTCATTGGCAACTGGCGGCGGCAAGACGGTTATATTCGCAAATTTACAGCAGCAGCTGCGCGAGGCTCATTTGCGCCAGCAAGGGATAGAAGGAAAGTACAGGGCGCTTATATTGGTCCACAGGCGGGAGTTGGCGCAACAGGCTACGGGCACTCTGAAGAAGTTCTTTCCCGGATTAAGTGTGCAGATGGAGATGGGCAGCCAGCGGGCGGACTTAGAAAGTTCCGATGTGATTGTTGCATCGGTACAGACATTAGTTCGGCGACTGGGCGAGTATCCGCCTGGGGCAATTGATCTTGTTATAATTGATGAGGCACACCACGCAGCTGCTCAGTCTTATATGAAAATACTATGGCACTTTGGGGCTGGTACCGCCAATACACGCATTCCGGTAGTCGGCTTCAGCGCTACCTTTGAGCGAGCGGATCGGAAGGCTTTATCTAGTGCAATTGACGAAATAGTGTACCATAAAGGGATTTTAGAGATGATTGACGATAGGTGGCTGTGTGAAGGGCGGTTTACTACTGTTGATCTGAACGTTGACCTCTCTGGCGTGGCTGTGAGTGGGCCGGATTTCCAAATAGGGGGGCTGTCTCAGGTGGTGAATACAGACAGTGCCAACAAAATAGTCTTGAATACCTACTTGCACATGAAATCGAAACATAGTCTGAAGTCAACACTTCTCTTTGGGGTGGATGTCCGCCATGTAGAAACCTTGTGCGCCCTCTTCCAGGCGAACGGCATCAACGCACAGTACGTGACTGCTAAGACGAGAATGAGTGAGAGAGATGCAATTCTGCAAGACTTTCGTGCTCAGCGGGTTGAGGTTCTGATGAACTGCGGTATATTTACTGAGGGTACGGACATTTCTAACATAGACTGTTTAATGTTATGCCGGCCGACTAAATCTCGAACTTTGCTTGTACAAATGGTTGGTCGAGGACTAAGATTGCATCACTCAAAGGACTACTGCCATGTTATCGACTTTGTCTCCTCTTCCAAAGTAGGCGTGATTAGCGTTCCTACGCTCGTTGGCATAGACTCCCTTGATACCTGCCTTGACGGAGTGACTTTGCAGGAATTGAAAATTATCAGAGATGATCTGGCTAAAAAAAGGGCGATTATAGAAGAAAAGAAGGCACGGGACCTTATTGCAGCTGACAGGTATCAGAGGAATGTTAACAAAAAAATGTGTCACTTGATGGACTCCCTTACCTCAATGGACTTGACACTGACCTCGTACCAGAATATCAGGGAGTACTCGGAATTCCTTGCTAAATCAGAAACCCCCTCCTTAGAAAAGCTGCCCCCGTACCTCAAGGAATTCAAGCTGTTCAAGGAATCAGTGTACCCATGGGTCAAAATTGGAAGCCGATCATGGGCTATGGAACTGCGTTTTGGGCATCACCTCCGTATCGTTAAGGTAACCCCCCCTGCTAAAAATTCAGAACCAATTTACGAATTGAAATTGTACAGGCGATTGCCCTATAACGAGAACACGCATATCAAATTTGTTCCCCGGGATATCAAAAGTAGCAAAGATTTGCTTACTGTAATGGGGGCGGTCGAGGCCGTTATCGATAAAATTAGTTTTACCTCGGAAGATGCTGCATTTATTAAACCTGTGAATTACAGTAAACACGCCCCCTGGAGACGTACGGTAGCTACTATTAACCAGAAGAAGCTAATACAGCAGCTGTTTGAGCGACATCTATCTAAACTTCAAGAAGGTTCTAAAACGCCTCCGAAAAGGGCTGTGTTGGACTATGTATCGAGCCTGACGAAAGGCGAAGCGTCAAATATCCTATTCGCTATCAAGCTGGCGCCAGTGTATCCAATTATGTCTCTGCTAGAAATACTAGCGCGGAACACCAAGAAGCTGGACAAGCTTACGTAGGTAGAACATGTACATATTCTCAGCATATTTATCTATCTTGATCAATTAGATATCACGAGGGTAGAAAAAAAATTACCACAACTCAGCCGACATATAAACAGCACCACTTCTGCGATGGTATCGAAATCACTAGCGGGTAGGATGGAAGTCCCAGGCGTGGTGAAACAGCTATTTGATGCTCTGCCCGTAGTAACATACAATCCTGTGCCAATTAATGATGAACGTTTGCAGAGCGAACTGAACCACCGCACGTACCAGTTCAAAGGTCTTAACGCTAGAAAAAGTTCACGAAACGATACACTAAAGCTAGGTGTCTATAACGTACGAACGGATGCTATACATGGTGCTGTGTTGGCTACCGACCCCTGGTGTCTATTTGTTCAGCTTGCACTGTGTAGGAAAAATGGCCTAAAGCTTCCTCAAGTGAAGTGCAACAACACGCCCCGTCTCAAAAATGAATCTGTTCATCACCATGCACTCTTCGTCATGTCATACCACGCTGGTGTCAATAATAGCCTTCCTGTGCTCATCGAGGGACATCAGAAGCGTGCAATGCGGTCGATGGCCGACATTAAAAAAATCATTAATTCCAGAATAGACTCACCGACTGAGCAGGTGTACATCGACCTGCTTGACACCGCATTGTACGACTGCTACATTGCTCAACTCCTATTTGAAGCGCCGGACGGAACACTCTTAGATCTATACAACCATCAGGTAGCTGAAGTCTCGCCCATACTCTCCTCTTTGGCGCTCACGTCCCTAAAGGGCTCACTTCTGGACCGCAACGACTTCAATTTACGTAATGCATCTCTTGCAGCGTCCCTAGGCTCCTTCTCCAATAGGACTGGCTCCCACCAGAAGTATCTATTGTTAACGCTCTTCTCAAAGGCCCAAAAACTCCTACTTCAGTTTCAGCACCTTCTCGGCAACCGTCGCTTCTTCCAAAAAGGCCAAGCTACAAAGGAGTCACAATCTGTATCGGAGCACATACAACCTGGCTACCTTGACCTCAAGATAGCCAGCTACATTCTTACAATCGAGCAACTAAAAGGCACCTCGCTACAGCGATTCGTCTACGATGAATGCAGTTCACTCCGTGAACATGCGTCAAGAGTTATTCTAGTCTACAGTTAAAAGAGTACCTATCGCATTATGCTTATCTATACCTATTCAACTCTCTGTCACAGTGCTAAGATAGCAGGAACTGCTCAAGTATCATTACCCGCACTTTAGCATATCCCACACCACGAGCATTCTTCCTTCCCTCCACATAGCCAGCACAGCAGGCCATTTTGCAGCTTGTTTCGCCCCTCGCCACTCACCCGCAATTTAGTTTGTTTCACTGTGAAACAGCGAATAGTTTTTTGAAACATCGTTTCGATGCACACTTCACAGATCTCTATACCCTTTATATACAACGCAACATCTATACCAAAGTTACGAATTATCGAAAATTAGAAACATATAACATAACACAAAGAACATTCCTGTTGTACTCCTAAAACAAAAGAGAAGCTATACCTTAGTTGAAACGGAGTTACCACACCAAGGAGAAGAAGCTTCATTATTTGGTATACAGACAAAAGCTTAGTGAGGTACCAAGACGTGTACTGCATATCTAAGGTGTGTTGGACTTTAAAGGTGCATAAAGCATTTAGAAACGGTAGGATTTGGTTAGGTGTAGCACACTAAGATACATTGCAAGAAGCATAGTAAGCATAACTACACTGGATTTTTGCGCAACAACTTAATATTCAGAAAGAGCGGTTCTAGGGTTTTCTTTCCATTTTCTTTGATTTTCTTTCATAGAACGCAAAATCGTGGTAATTCGCATTGCTTGCGACGGTAGGTTTGATTAAAAGCATCATTGAATGGAGCACGAAAATGTCGAGTATTAAGACCGACAACATAATTATCAAATCAAGTGCTGGACAGCAGAAAGTAGAGAGGTCAAATCCAGAGAACGTGGAAGAATCGTTACGGCTTATTGAAGACTTGAAATTCTTCCTCGCTACGGCACCAGCTAATTGGCAAGAGAATCAAGTAATCAGGCGGTATTATTTGAATAATGACGAAGGTTTTGTTTCGTGTGTGTTTTGGAACAACTTGTACTATATTACTGGTACCGATATTGTGCGCTGTTGCGTTTATAGGATGCAGAAGTTCGGTAGGGAAGTGGTAGAGCGGAAAAAATTCGAAGAAGGCATCTTCTCAGATCTTAGGAACCTGAAGTGCGGCGTTGACGCAACTCTGGAGATGCCTAAATCTGAATTTCTGTCTTTCCTTTACAAGAACCTATGTCTTAAAACACAGAAAAAGCAGAAAGTGTTCTTCTGGTTCAGCGTCCCTCATGATAAGCTGTTTGCCGATGCTTTGGAGAGGGATCTTCGACGGGAAGCTTCAGGACAGTCCTCTACAACTCGTGCAGTGGCGGAACCAGCTCTAACTTTTACATATGATGATGAATCAGGAACATCTCTATACGATCAGGTCATGCAACACGTTGATAATAAGAGAATAGATGTTTATTCCGAATCCTCCACGGTAGAGCCCTCAGGAATTGACAGATTAGATGATTCTGCTGACGGAGATGTTATTGACGACAACGATGAAGAAGACAACAATGGCTCAAACTTATCTCTTAATCTATCTCAAAAATCTCCCAGCGGTAAGGCTAGATCGAGAAGTAACCAAGGCATAGAAAACAGCAACAGCAATTTACATAATGAAGTGGAAAGTGGTATGGAGGAGCAGCATGAAGATGGTCCGGCCTTAAATAATACTTACTCTCCCCAAGAGTTAATCATTAACCAGCAAAAAAATGGAGCTTCCGGGGATTATGAATTGGACGATAATATTAATCCAGCTGATCTATTAGCAAAGGAAGAGGATGATTTCCCACTAGACTATTTTCCTTTAGAAATAGAATATCCGCGACAGGAACAACCGGGAAGAATGATGAATCCCATATTCTATGAGTCCGAGCTTGAAGCGTTCCCGCCAATGCCTCCTACTGCGGGGCTATATGACGGACCATACATGCATGGAGACATGTCAGCAAAGTACATGTACGCAGGGATACCTACTGTCCCATCGGCAGTGATGCCAACAACAGCTACTCAGCAGTCTATGCAATCGTCGATACCTCCTCCTCCTACATCTGTCACACGTCCTCATTTTATGACAAATGGTGAGTATTATGCAAACAGTAAATCTAAGGATTCGAACAAACAATCTCGAGATTTAGATGACGACGAAAGCAGCACTTGTGGTCAAGAAAGTATAGATCCCATGAACGATGCAGCGAATGACGATCCTACGGCCGTGAATAACTCTAGGGGTGTATCAGCTATTCCAGGTGTTGGTATGGCGAATGTGGCCGGTTTTCCATTACAAGATTCACTAGCTGGCTACCAGGGGATGGCTCCGCCAGCAGTTTACCCCTACATGGCTCCAGAATATCTTTATGGTAACCCTTACACAGGCGCTGACGAAATGATGTACGAACAATGGATGCATATGCAGGCGGCACAATCTCAGCAAAATGAAATGTTCATGAACTCTCAGGCTCCATTTGTAGGGAGATTTTTTCCCCCATTCTACCGAAGTACACCAACAAACCCATATATGAACATTTCCCCCTACCAGTCTAAACCTCCAAACTCATCTACCGCAAAGAATTTTCCTTATTATCAAGGATATTATGGTAGACGCCCAAACGCACACCCTTACCTATATGGTTTCCCTTCTATACAAGCAACTCAACCTTCATCAGCTACTAGAATGCATTTCATGAAACATAATAAGGGAGCAAACCAAAGTAACAACATATATAACAGCGGTCCTCATGTTGCTCCGACTTCAGCCAAGTCATCCCATTTTTCAACGAAGAAGAAAGTGCTGAAACCGAGACCACAATCCCTGAGAAATGGTATAAAGGGTAAGAGGATAGAACCTGACATTAATATGTGTCTCGATTCCAATAGTAATATAAGCACGTCAGAGACCTTGCGTTCAACAAATCCAATCGATGAGGAAAACTTAGTTCAAGACGATAATTCGCCAGTAAGTTTCCAAAATGTAGTTTCTGAGAACTGAAATGAATGCCCAGAGTAACATCCATCCTTTAGTTGTAGTATTTTAACTCAAAAATCGTCATTCCCTCACCCCCTGCTTCCAGCGAAGTGATTGGTGTCGGCCAAGCCTGAACTTAATAGTGGCTTCTGTGTTGGATCATACCGTTTGAGAAACACACGGATTTTAGCCCGTATACCCCACTGATTATAAGGCATCGCGAAGGTTTATCTAGTTGTTGTGCATTGGGAGGTGCAACAGTTGTATCCATAGTACCTCATATACCCAGACGCCTCTCCCAAAGGTTTCAATGGGTTTATATGATACAGGACATTAAATATATAGTATACATTAATAATTACTTTTTTCCTAGATTCCGTTGATCAGCCCAGAGAATTGTTATTGTAAAAGGTGATGCGTTAGCTGAGTTTCAGTTGTAGAATGTCTTACTTTAGTCTGAAGGTTTATAACTTAAAACGAGTTTTTAAATCTGTTACAAAGAAGTTTTAATTGCAGACCTGAAAGATGGGCCTTTATTTTATTCAAAAAGAAGGAAGTTAATCTTGCCTCCGGATTGCTACAACCTTTTGCAATACTAAATCATTCATTTTCCCCCTTTAGTGGTTTTATGGGTAAGGTTTACTTATGTTACTCGTGATTTCCTAAATCAGTATTTTGTTCCAGGAATTCTGCCAACGATAACTGTCTGATGTGGTTTAGCAGCTGCTCATCCCGCTCTGCCGCAACGTGGGATTCATGCAAGCTATGAGTGTCAACAATACTTTGAAATGACTCAACAGTTTTTCCGATATCTTTAGTAATCTGTGTTGGTGGTAAGACGTCGAATTCATATACATCATAATCATCCCAGATGTACGATGGAACCTTCGCCATCACAGAAGATTCCTGAGATAGGATAACAAACCTTAAGAGGTTTATTGGGATATTGTGAATGAAGAAGTGATTTGTGTCGTTTGTGTCATTCGACGGAGACAATAGAGTTATAGTTCCCGACTTATAGGATAATTCGAGCTCTTTCAAAGAATTATTGAGCCATAGAAGATCATTACCACTCCAAATGGCTTTCATTCTAACCATGTATGCCTTTGTCTCCAATTCAATGGCTTCGGATACATTGTTCCCGAAACAAACAGAATCCCAATGAAAAACTTCTGTGGATATTATCGAAAGTGCAGCGGCGTGGTGCTCGAAGGCAACTAGTAGACTTCTTTTGGCGTTCGCCACATCATCAAGTCGCAAATAGCTATAGACGAGTCCCAGGGCGAAGCCTAATGTGAACCACTCTCTGTAACCAGTTACCAGGGAAGTGTTTCCTACTTTGATCATGTAGTGATATTCTCTGTTCGCTAGCCAGTAGTGATCTGCAAAATACCTCACCCCCAGTGGGTCCTCTAGTGGAGACAGAGACCAGAGAACTTTTACCCATTCACTGGCAGTCGCGACTGCACCCCGCTGGGAAATAATCTGTAAATATCTGAAGATAGCGAGGTAGAACTGTCTGTTGTAAAAGTAAATATACGGCAATTGACAATTTCTTGAGTCAAACTTTATCCCACTGCGGAGAGCGCGATCGAAAACGAATAGTGCTCGCTCAACAAGACCGTTGCTATTTGTTTTATCTCCTTGCCGGACGAGAATTAATGCAACTTGCAGTAGTCCTGGTATATGGTACGGGTATCTTGAGGAGATCATATTTATAAGCGCCTCATGATCAGGGCGTACTATGACATTAATGTAAAATTCGGATAGATATCTTTTGTTTAGATTATCGTCGAAGGGTTCAAAACGGTAAAACGAAATATGTTGTTTCCACTTCGAGACACTTTGTTCAATGACATCCTTCCAGTCAGTGGGGCATTTCCACAGTTCCCACTCGAGCAATTCATTTCTATCTAGTAACTTCATCGAAAGTTCTCCCCTTGGCGTTGGCAACCAATCATCCCTAATTTTCGTGAACTGTAACTTGCGTACTGTACCGCCGTTGGGTACGGAACGTCTATCGCTACCACTCCAATTACGTACCAGTCTCCTCATTCTCTGGATCTGTTTCAAGACTTGGGGGGATACATGGGTAGATGTCATTGTGTCGGCATCATTCAAGGACTCAATAGATATATCACCAAAAAGTAATCTGAACTCATTATCTGGTGAAAGATTCTTAAAAGAGATCATTCCAAAAGCCTTTTCAAAAGCTCCAAAGTCGTTATATGCAGTAAATCCAGGGTCAAAGTTTATAGTTCTCTTGCTTACATGCAATGCCGAATCCTTACCAGAACCAAGCTGGTCAGTATCCCCACTTTTATCATTACGAAGTGCATCTCCGTGTATATCCTTCTGAAATTCATGTAGTAGTTTATCTAGTTCTTCATCAGAGTTCGAACCTTCATTTTCTGCCTCCTTCTCCTCATACTTATTCTGCCTCTGTTTGGTGTGTTTCTTCTTGGCTTTTTTCCTCTGTGATTTAGTAGCAAGCTTAATCTTTGGAGGAGCTGGAGATTGGTCATCAGGCTTTTCCTCGCTTCTATTTTCTTCTATATCATCCTCGCCACCTTGGCTGCTTTTATATTCCATATCATCATCCATAGTATCTAGTTGAGCGAATACATTAGTGCTCGTAGCAGTGGGTGGAACTTGGGACATTTTAGTCTGCACCTGCGCAGAAGCAGTCAGCTTCGCCAAGGTAGCTTCGAGGTCATCCGCACCTAAACGACGCAACTGTCGAGAACTCATATTAGGCTATATCTTTACGATTCTCGTCCCTTCTACCTACCGAAGTTCACTAACCTGGTTTTTCGCCACCAATTCAAAAATACTAGGTCTCGTAAAAACCTACAAAAGTCTCGAAAAATTTTAGCCTGTAGTATATCATCGAAATGTAGCGATGAGCTAAAGCAGTACATATAGAACTAAACTCTTCCCTTATCTATTACATCATGGCCAAGAAGAAGACACTTAAGCAGCAGGATTTTGTGAAAAAGAAGCTGAAGGTTGGTAAAGCGAAGCAGAAGCCATCTAATATCACCGATACTTCTTTTGTCGCTAAAACTATACATCTACCGAACCAGATAAAGCTCAAAACAACTGGGGACCCTGAAGTTGACATCATAAGGCGTATCTCCTTATGCAGGCATCATAGTTCTGTTGCAAGGAAGGAAACACTCGCGCACTTCGCAACGCTTGTTCCCCAAATCATCCATGGAAAGGCTATGTCACAGCTACTGAATACATGTATCCCTCTAATATGTGATGCAGAAAAAGATGTACGAGAAGAACTCCTGAAGCTACTTGATGCGATTGGAACTGAAGATCCTAATGTCTTACGATTGTATCTCAGACCTATCGTCCTTTTCATCAACAACGCCATGACACATATCGTCAGCAGTGTGCAGCGCGACAGCAGCAGGTTCCTTACCTGCATAATGCAGCATGCTGGGGATGAACTAGTTAGACTATTTTGGATCAAGATACTGAAGGGGATGTTTAATGTCCTTGGATGGGGCCTAGCTGATAATACCGAAGGTTCCTCCAACTCAGTCAGCATGAACATCAATTCCAGCAACGTAGTGACTGTCTCCAAAAATAAGCGTTTCATGAATCAGCACATTCATGCACTTACAGAGTTGATACGGCTTGGGTGTTTTGAGCAACAGGCCGGTGAAGGTGATACATCACCTTCTGCCTCCTTCTACACAAAGTATCTCCTCCCGCAGGTTCCACAACCATATGCTTATCTCAAGCTGTCTACGCGTGAGTTTGGGTCCACTAGCCTGGCTAAATCTTCCAACTTCTCTTTCCAAGAATTAGATACTCTTGCCTGTGAGGATGTATCTACCCGTCGCATTGCATTTCTTGACCATTTTAGTGCAAAAGCGATGTACCAGCTACCATTTATCATCAAAGATGGAGGTGAGCTAGGTCGCAGTGCAGCAACTCTTATTAATGTTCTTCAGCAACTACAGCCTACTAGTAAATAAGTCTTTAAACGTTTAGCTAGCTGAGCTACCGTTTACATCTTAAGCTTAGCGAGGGAAAACCTTAATTTGATTTATATTAAATTCTGCAATTGTCAAACAACCAGCTATTAACAAAGTGCAAGCATTGCAATATAATCCTTCTATTTTCTTTCCATCACTAACAGATCTTCACTTGTTATGGTTAAGCCGTGAATCTTTTAAAGCGGGAGTTTTTTTTTTTTTCTTTTAGTTTTTTTTTACCGAATTGGTGAGAAGATTGGGCAGATAGCCAATAACTAGTCTCTTTCGTCTTCATGGGACTTTTACTAGATTTCACATTAAAAACTTACAATCGACTTACTACTATAGATTTTAACAGCACAAAGCTTTTGGTGTTCTCTAGAGTTACTGCTTTCTAATATTTTGTGCTTTTGAACCAAACTAATAGATTTAACAAAGTTTTACAGGACCCCTTTATATCATTTGCTGGACCAAATGTCGTTCAATGGGCAATACAACCAACAGGTTGCACAGGAGTATACATATGATAATAGTGGACAGTATGTTCAAACTAATGCAGGGGCATCACGACAGATGTCAGCTTCGTCGGCAACTTCTGGTGCATCGAATGGAGCAGAAAATAATTCGGCTCAACTATATATGGGAGATCTAGACCCTAACTGGACAGAGAACGATATAAAGCAAATCTGGGCGTCCCTTGGAGAGCCAAATGTTCATGTCAAACTAATCAAGAACAGTGGCAGTTTGTGCAACTCGGGCTACTGCTTCGTAGAATTTCCATCAAACTTGGCGGCAACGAATGCGCTGTTGAAAATGGGTCTCTCTATACCTTTAGATCCTTCACGTTCGCTGAAGTTGAATTGGGCCTCGTTCGCGACGGCGCCGGGTACGGAGTTTTCAATCTTTGTGGGAGACTTGGCGCCTAATGTGACAGAGTCACAACTATTTGAGCTGTTTATCTCACGGTATGCATCGACACTGAACGCTAAAATAGTGTTCGATCAGACAACTGGGGTCTCTAAAGGGTATGGCTTTGTGAAATTTGGCAATGAAAGTGAGCAGCAGGATTCATTGGTTGAGATGCAGGGCGTGTTCTTGAATGGGAGAGCCATTCGTGTATCCACCACTTCTAAGAATAAGCCGAGGTTTCAGACCGCTGGCTCGGGACCCGCAGCGTCCGGAGGGGGGGCAGGAGCAGCTGGAGCTGGGTCCAGCTCAAATCCTGGACATATGCAATCTGTTGGAAACCAGGCCCTTCTACAGCAATCACAGTTCATATACCCTGTTCAGCAACAGCCATCACTGTCGCAGTTTACGGATCCAAACAACACTACTGTTTTTATTGGCGGATTATCCTCATTAGTAACGGAGGAACAACTACGTGCCTACTTCCAACCATTTGGCCAAATAGTCTACGTCAAGATCCCTATAGGTAAAGGATGTGGCTTTGTACAATATGTGGATCGTAGCTCAGCTGAAAATGCAATAGCCAAAATGCAGGGCTTTCCAATTGGCAATTCCAGGATTCGGTTATCATGGGGTAGAAGTGCAAAACAAGCTGCAGCGATGCAGCAAGCGTTTGCTGTAGCATTGCAACAATTGCCGCAACAACAAGCACAAGCTTACCGTCATAGCCAGCAGCACCACCTGCAACAACAGTCCTCGCAGCCCAGCCAAAAACAGGTATCCCCAGCATCCCAGGGTGCTCCGCAGCCCCTCTTGCAACAACAGCTCCATCAACAATTTCCTTACCAGCAACACCCATCATTGCCACAAACCTACAGCTTCCCTGTAGATAACCTCAATGGCACAGGTTCAAGCTACACCCCTGTTTCACACCCACAACCTGTAAATATGAACTATCAAACAACAGGTCTTTCGGACATCACCAATTCGTCTGCATTACTGCCTAATCGGTCAACATTGGATTTCTCAGGTTTTTCTTCTGCTACTTCTAATACTTCTAGTTTCAACTTTACTCCGCCAGCCTCGCTGGGTGTTGGTTTGCCTCCTCAATCCATCGATTATAGCCCAGGCGCTACGCCATTAACACAAACTCCTGGCACCGCGGTTAGTGGTCAGTTTACTACTCATCCGCATATACTAGTACAAGGGGGTGAAGCTTATGTGAAAGGAAGAAATTCTTCCTTGGACAGGCTAGAACAAGGTAGCAATGGGTACATTTTTGTCTGAAGTCGTCCATCTTCGGATCCTACACTGAATGCACTAAATGATATATATATATTGACACCCATGCTCACTGCTCTTTGCGTTGTTTTCGTTTCTGCTTTAATTACAGTTATTATTTTTACTTCATTTGCACTGTTTTGTTTCATCTCATTATTTTTATTCCAGTATTATTTTATTAATATTACAGTCGGCTAAGTTTTATTTCATTTTCCACACTATGTCATTGTTTAATTTGCGTTTTTGTCTTTCTGTTACATCTCTTTTCCAGGTACGATAAATACCACCATATCAGTATGGTGAAATCCTATTATGAATTCAATATTACGTGAAGTTCACCATAAAAATACTATACAATAATGTTATGACTTAATTACTAGCATACAACCAAGAACTTCTTCCTGCTAAGAAGGAACGCATGTCTTCCTACAATGTTCGTGAGGGTCGTCCCCCGCCCCCGCCCAAGCGGCAAATTATAAAGGTTTTCATGAATATACTTTTTCGTGTGGTTGATTCATTATCAATTACACTGCGCCGAGATCATCCCTATTTTTCTTCTAATTCCTATTTATATCATCGTTTGTTTTTGTATACGTTTATCTGCTTGTTCTGCCTCTGCAGTTATGTCTCCGTTTCAACATTCAATTATGGATCAGATCTGTACAATTCGTTTGAAACACTATAATGTAATTAATTGATCATTGCCTTTTTCAGCCTTTTCCTATTACCTAGCTTTTCGCAACATCTCCCTGCATTCGGAAAGTTTTTCAGGTACGTCTTTGATGTATTTTTTCACCTACTATTTGTGTCTATGGTACTGCATCCTTCCCGGAGAGAGGCAGGTTAGACCAATTTAACTGCTACGCGATATTGTTGTCTTAAATAGGAAGTTACGAAAATAAATCTTTTAAGGGAATTTAGGAAATCTACCTGTTTTTATAAGTACAATTCCCGATTACACTATCCATCTAATGTGGCACCGTAAAATAAGGCACCTGGATTTTCAAGAAACGCGGATAGCATGTGACTTATTACATCAAGTACTACAATTGTGGCGAACTTAATGTTCTGGAATAGGAATCTGTTAGGAAGGCACAAGTGTCACTTTGGGGCATGGGAAGTTCTTTAGCTTTGGCTACTGAGCCCTGCGCTAGTGGTACGGATATAAGGCGTACATACATCTTCTAAAATCATTCAGACATACTTCTCAGGCTTTTCCGTAAATCCTCACAGCTCCTACGTCTCACTTGAGCGTTCCTTTTCCAAATACGGGCAGCTAACACTCGCAGCATAACTACATAGGTAGCTTATTATGCTTTATCGGGAAGACCTTAATAGCGGAATGCATTTTGCTTGTAAAACTGCTTCAACTTTACTGGCAAATAAAAAGATTTCTGTAGTTTGGTATAATACCGCTCTGTCGGATTGGACGCTTTTAGGTAGTAGTTCGTGATCTATTTTTTTTCACACAATGGTCAGGAGTTTCTTGTTTCAGGTTAATCTTTATCTCAAGGGCTGGTAACATTTGCACCTCCTAATTAAAATGATATTATTGTGAGTACAGGTACCCTTATTGTCAATCGTTGTTGACCAACATAAAGCTGTAGCCAGTTAGAGTATTTTGTATGCACTCGTCATGCAAGTAAGCAATCTGTGCGCGAGGTACTGTGTGATCTTCTGCACATGTTAAACGACTATGTAATTCTAAATGCTAGTGATGTTTTGTCCGAAACGGTATTTCATCGTGAAGTCGCTGGCAACTTCAGTGCGGATATACATAATTGGTAATTATGCTGCTAATGCTTCATTTGGTGTAGTCGTGGTCTTCGTGGTAGATACTGTTGCATTCCTGTCATGTAGTCTTTCGTGCCGAAGCATATTACTTCTTACATTAAAGCTTTTGTTACACCCCTGGTATCGGCAACGGAAGGGTCGCTGGCCTGTATGGGTAAGCATATGTGTCTTCAAGGTAGATGGCCTCCTGCACTCTCTGCCACAAACCTTACAGACATTTTTCCTACTGTTACCAGAATGTATAGGTTTTATCGACGACACGCCTGGAGAGATCGGCATAGTCGCAACTGTTGAACTCACAGGCGGCGACATGTAGGGCTGACCATACACATCGTTGGATGCTATAATAAAGGTTTGCTGCACCTCTTGTTGCTCGTTTCCTGACATTACCTGCGATATGGACGGCAGTCTCATTTGTGAATGTACTTGTGGAGTTTCGCCTGGCGCTGGCAGTGATGCAAGCAATTGGCTCAAATGCTGGTATATGCTTGTGTATTCCTCCGTAGTCAGCTCTCCATTCAGTGATTGATACAAGGAGTTCTTTAGAGTAGTAAGGTCATCCATAATCGCGGTCACCTGGGGAGAGCTCCGCCTAAGTGCATAAGATGTTGGCCCAATGGAGTTCCTCTGAGATACTGGCAAGTGCTGCACCAAGGGTGGTATCAGTGGTGGCGGTACATGCGTTGCTCCTCCTACCTCTGATGTGCGAGGTGCATATAGCGGCATAGGCAGTCCACTCCCTGTTCTTGGTTGTATATCTCCATTCTGTATATGTCTACTCCCGTACTGGCTACTCTGCATTTCCATAATCTAGTAAACTTCTCTTAACTTGCATGCTCAGTCGCTGTATACTCTTCTCTCTATCCATATATTTATATCACTAGTACCTGTCACGACACATCGGCTAACTGACATATACCATCCACCCATACATCGCTGGCTATCGAGATTGTATCCCCTGCGTGCGACTCCCGCTTGCCGCTAATTGTTAAGGTGCTTTTCCTTGCGATTTGGAATGCACTCATCGCACGAAGATCCTTTTTAGTAATTTCGTTATTTACTCCCTCTAAGCGTTTCTAAAGTCGCCGGCAAATATCTTAAATTACAAAGGAGAGACACGCAGACAAAATGAAGAAGCGATGTTGATCTGGCCATCTTTGGATATACGTTATTACATCATTTTTTGAGATCAATTCGTATCTCCGAAAATGGAAATGAAACGTTCATCCTGGTCGATCGCTCTTTGGCGAAACAAAAAAAAGTTGCCTGCTATACCCTAGATACTACAGTGGTGATTAGGATGAAAGATTGTATGCTTTACAGGCTCTGAGCTAAGCGAAGATTACATCAAGACCAATATTAGACATTGCCAGGGGTGGTACGGCGTGTGTGAAATACTCCGGCCTTGAGAGGGGTAGCAACTACTGCCAGGGCAAGGCTCGGTAGTTCTATATGAGTCTGATATGTAGCCAGGCCTTCTTCAAATATATTGGTTATTACGATCCTTTCTTATCACGGAAGATGTAGAGAGAACAGTTTCCAAGCAAGCGAGAATGTGGATACAAAAGGAGGAAGGGCAGGATTTATGGCGAAGGATCTAACAGAAAAAAAGTAAGAGTAAAAATAGAAAAGACTGAAAGCTGATATACTGACAATAGGTGGGAGTTTGAGTCATGAAGATATTGTAGACCGAACACTCTTGAATTGTTTGAAGTCTTTCTTGTTTGTTGTTTTTTATAGCACGCCCATACTGATGAAAGAAGAAGCCTTAACTTTTTTTTGGTTTTTTTTTTTGAGCTGGAGCCCTTTTGCCACCAAGCGATATTTACTTCTCAGAACGTAAATAATGGTTTAAGAACCCATACTACAAGAAAAGAAGATCTGAAAGTTTCTGAGGATTATCTGCAGCTCTTCTAAGTTATATCTCCGTTGTTCTTTTGTGTCAACCCAAGATAATTTCTGTTTTTTCGCTGTTATTACTTCAAGACGGCAGAAAGTAGATGACGAAAACAAGCCAAATAGAGCAACTAGCAGACTGGAAATTTCAGTATGAGTTGCTTGCTAACGAACTTTTCCACCTCCAGGAGTTTACTTCACTTATAGAGTTCGATCCAACGTTTCGAAATGAATCGGCTTCGTATAGTTTATTCTTATCAGAGCGACGATTAGATTTGCGATATGATGAGGAGGAGAGCGGGAGCAACATTAACGAGAGTAATGCTGCACGTAGAGTAAGAAGAAGGCAGAAGAGGGTTCGGGGAACAGCAGACGACGAACAATTGCAAGAGCTACAGCAGCGGGTAGCAGAAAAGTATAGGGAGTTAGAAGAGCACTTAATAGGGCCAAATGGGACAATTAAGGAAGAGCAAGCAAAGGTGAAGAAAACAGAAGTTGAGAAGAAGAGAAAATGGCGTAAGTCAGAAACTGAAGAGAACTTAGTTAGACCTAAGAAGGAAAAAAAACGTAAAGTTACGGCGATAGAACCTAAGGGAAAAGAGGTGGCCCAGACGGAAGAGGTAAAAACCGAAGAGACGGCAGGGGGGGCTCTAGATGAGACACATGTTGATGGTAACTATGGGCTATCAGACCCAGCTTCATATATGAATACTGACGAAGAATCAGAAGATAGCTTCTATTTTACGACTTCGGACGAAGATGATGATCTTAGTTTTAGGGATATGAAGACCGGTCGCCAAAGCTCTAGAACTCCAAAAATTAGGTTGTTTGTTAATCCACCAAGGCAAACCGTTACAAATCCTCACCATGTTGTAAATCCTGAATATGCATCCCTGCGTGATTTTCTTCAGTCTTACAAATCTCTCGATGATGATATTTCGGCAGAAGAATATAACAAATACATCCATGAACAGCGTAAAACACTTGAAGCCATCAAGGACGGTCTTAAAAGGGGTGTGCTTAAGTATGATTCTGAAACAGACTCCATTCAGGCTATTGGGCTCAAAGATGTGCAGAAATACCAAGCAGGTAAGCCCGAACCCCTTTCTGTTGTCTACAAGGAACAAGATAAACAGACTCTCCAAGATCATATTTTGAACCATGGGCAGGTAATGAGTAAGATTTTTCAAGACCGAAGAAGAGCAAGGATAGGTAGAGCGCGTAAAGTATCTCAAATGATTGAACAATACTTTAAACATGTTGCCGGAGCCGAGGAACGCAAAGCGAAGGAGGAGGAAAAACGGCGAAGAGCTCTGGCCAGAGCGGCTGTACAAGCCGTTAAGAAAAGGTGGAATTTAGCTGAAAGAGCATTCAAGGTTTTGAAGAAGGATGAGGAAGAACAGCTGAAGCGGATACAGGGCAAAGAGCACTTAAGTAAGATGCTTGAACATAGCACGCAGTTGCTAGGTGCTCAATTGAACCAATTTGATTCCGGTGAAAGCGAGGAAGATTCGTTGGTGTACTCCGATGAAGAATCACCTGACAGCGATGACGTAATGAGTACATCTTCTTCAGATTTAGACGAGGAGAAGGATGAAGACGATGCAAAGCTGACTGTTGAGGAACTGCGAAAAAAGTACTCTAGGATCAACGAATTAGGATCAAGAGTTACCTTGGAAGATGATGCCTCGACAAAAAGCCTGCAGGATAACTTAGGTAGCGTCTTAGAGGAGAGTACTTCCGATCTGTCATCTGAGTCAGATAATACAATGACTGATTCTTGTGATTCCAGTTCAGAAGACTCTGCCGGTACCCCACATGGCCAGTCTCATCTCGCTGATTTATTCGGACATATAGATGAGAATCTTAGTGATAGCGAAGTGCAATACTCAGGCCATGAATCTTCATTTGAAAGTTCGCCTTCACATACGGACAGCTCAGAAGCCGAAGAAGAAGTCACTAATACTCTAGAACCAGTTGCTGAAGCTTCAACCTCAAAGTCCACCAATGAACAGCTCTCAGTTGTTGATGTTCCCACCCCATCTCTACTGAAAGGCCAATTAAGAACTTACCAAAAACAAGGTTTGAATTGGTTGGCATCACTTTACAACAACAACACTAATGGTATTTTGGCAGATGAAATGGGCTTGGGTAAAACCATCCAAACCATCTCTTTAATTGCATATTTAGCATGTGAGAAAGAGAATTGGGGCCCCCATCTTATTGTTGTGCCAACATCTGTTCTTTTGAATTGGGAAATGGAATTTAAGCGCTTTGCTCCTGGTTTCAAAGTTCTGACTTATTATGGTTCGCCGCAACAGCGGAAAGAAAAGCGTAAAGGTTGGAATAAACCGGACGCTTTCCATGTTTGCATAACGTCATACCAGCTGGTTGTCCATGATCAACACTCTTTTAAAAGGAAACGCTGGGAGTATATGATTTTAGATGAAGCACACAACATCAAAAACTTTCGCTCTACTAGGTGGCAAGCGCTGTTAAACTTCAATACAAATAGAAGGCTCCTTTTAACGGGTACCCCTCTGCAAAATAACATTGCGGAACTTTGGTCTTTGCTCTACTTTTTGATGCCTCAAACAGCATTAGCGAACGGGACAATATCAGGTTTTGCAGATCTTAATGACTTTCAGCAATGGTTTGGCAAGCCAGTTGACAAAATCATTGCCACAGATGGCGAACATGATGACGAGACAAGAAAAACTGTATCAAAGCTTCATCAAGTCTTAAGGCCGTATTTACTAAGACGCTTGAAAGCAGATGTGGAAAAGCAGATGCCCGCAAAGTACGAACATATTGTTTACTGCAGATTATCTAAAAGGCAACGGTTCCTTTATGATGACTTTATGTCTCGTTCTCAAACAAAGGCGACGCTTGCTAGTGGGAACTTTATGTCCATTATTAACTGTTTGATGCAATTACGTAAAGTTTGCAATCATCCAGATCTTTTTGAAGTTCGTCCTATTTTAACGTCGTTCTGTATGCAAAAAGGTGTCGCGTCTGATTATTGTTACTTAAATTTGAAGATATTAAAAATGCTTGGAATTGGTGAATTACGCAACTGTGTTGATTTCAGCACCTTAAATCTTGTATTTACCTCTAATGATGCTTTTATGACAACCAATTTTGCGGAGAGTACCTCCAACCTACAATGTATAAAACAATTCATTGATGAAGCTGAAAAGTTGAAGCAAGAAGCTTCACTTATTTCTAAGAACGATGGATCCGAATTGCAATACCACGACCTGGAAGGTTTCTATCGTCAATTCACCATTCAAAAGAGTACTCAAATCATCAGTCGGAACAAGCATTTACAATATTTGAATAAACTACGCTGTGAGAAAAGCCCAGTTTATGGTAAAAATTTAATTGACTTGCTTAAACTAGGATCTCGATTTGAAGCGGGTGCAAGCAGCATGGAAGAGCTTATAAGACCTCTTGAGACAAGACTGATAACAGAAAAGCAAATTATTAATGAGTTTGCAATTTTGACGCCTAATGCCGTAGTATTAGACAACAAAGAGTTGGTGTTAGGGATTAACGATGAGTCGCCAACCCACCCCTGTATTAAACTAGATTCAATTCACAAGCTGCATAATATGGACAATCCTTTCCACCAGCTGCAAACCAAACTTTCAATTGCCTTCCCCGATAAGTCCCTTTTACAGTATGACTGTGGGAAACTGCAAAGCCTTGCAGTTTTATTACAAGAACTGAAGGAAAATGGGCATAGGGCACTGATATTTACCCAGATGACCAAAGTACTTGATATTCTAGAGCAGTTCCTCAACTACCATGGTTATCTATACCTGCGACTTGACGGTGCGACAAAAATAGAGGATAGACAAATACTGACTGAAAGGTTCAACAGTGATTCCCGAATTACTGCATTTATTCTTTCAAGTAGATCTGGTGGATTGGGTATCAACCTAACCGGGGCAGACACAGTCATTTTTTATGATTCTGATTGGAATCCTGCAATGGATAAACAATGTCAAGATCGTTGTCACAGGATTGGACAAACCAGGGACGTCCATATCTACAGGTTCGTTAGTGAACATACTATTGAGAGTAACATCCTCAAGAAAGCGAACCAGAAGAGAGAATTGGACAATATTATCATCCAGAAGGGTGACTTCACCACTGATTACTTTAGTAAGTTGTCAGTAAAAGACTTACTGGGGGCTGAGGCGGCAGATTCAGCAAACGATGGCACTCCTCTATTATCTGAAAGTCAAGATGTTGTTGGGGACTCTAAAAAATTAGAGAAACTACTTGCTCAAGCAGAAGACGAGGATGATGTGATGGCAGCTAAGCTTGCGATGAAGGAGGTTCAAGTAGATGATGGCGATTTCCGGGAGGGAAGCATTGCGATAGAAGGCTCTCCAGATGATGATAATACCGGATATTTGGAAGATGAGTATGAGGGCACTAAACATGTAGAAGAGTATATGATCAGATTTATAGCAAATGGGTTCATGTACGATTAATAAGGTCATTAGAAACAATTGCACTAGCAATGTACCATTGTAACATTAGAATTATAAGATTTATAGCATTAATGCTCATTTTTAATTACCGCATAGACCACTTTTTTAAGTGTAAACCAGTTGTTATTATCTGGTGGTTTAGTTAACGATTTTCATTACTATCTGTTGTCATTAACTTCAAAAAAGTAAACAGATGTTTATGAAAGACACTACCTTAATTTTATGTACAAAGATATCGTTAGCGAGTTCTGCGGGAAGAAGCCATAACACTTAGTCTATGGAAAGCAATTGATACTTAAACCCTTCTACTACTGTCTTTGGTGTAATGAAGCGTTTCACCGGTGATAGCTTAAGTATGAAGCGTGTGCAGCACCTTAGTATGATAGCTGGAAAACAACGTGAACTTCGCTCGGTTCTTTATATACGGTGACTGGCGTGATGGATTTACTAGTAGCACCTGCTTAAGCGTCTATCCATTTCTAGTGAACAAAGTATAGAGTATTGATAGTAACTCAGTACATCCACCACATGTATACACACATATCCATACATATTTAATGAAATCTCGGTTCATTAGGCTACCTGATTTTCGCTGAACTGTTTGTTATAAGTTTTAACAGTGAGATAATATTTTAGTTTGTTTATCGTACCCAGTCGAGCAACCGTTGCTGGCCTATTATTATTATTGCTGTTTTTGTTCTGTTGGGAGGTTATATCTTGATTATTAGCTGGTTCCAACATAGATGTGGCCCGTGTATTATCTGATCGTGTTGAAAACATACCCCATGATGACCGGGTTGACGAAGGCGGCCTTGTTGTAGTAAGGCTTGTCACTGTATCGCTGTAGGAAGTCATTATGTATTCCAACGATGGGGTCCTTACCAAACTATCTGACCACACATCGTACATCAATGCCTCTATCTGTAATCTTCTAGCGGTGTCAAATTTGGCATAAAATGTTGTAGGCTCGGATTTATTACGTGAAAGCGGTTGATATTTCAGCGGATACCTCTGATTTACGGAAAAATTGACACTAATGTGGATCGGATTGGTACCATAATAATCTGATGTTGAATGCTTTAACATTTCACGTTGTGCATGTTTGAGATTGTGTAGTTCATTGACCTTAGGACAGCGGCTGGCAACGGTGCTCTTAGGTACCATATCACGGGGTACCATGGTAGATTCGCCTAAGTCACTTATTTGTTCAAAGTCTGCTCCTGATGGGCCATTTAGGTCCTTCACTGTTGTCAAGTGTTGTTTCCATACTTGATACTCTTGCGAGCTTCTGAATGCAAACGATATTTCAAAGCACTGACCATAAAAATAAAACTCAAGCTTTAATCCCATAGGTCTAGAGCCTGGACTTGAACCACATGCTTCTGTCGAATCTTCATGGTCACTACTATCCGACATTTCATTGCTACTGCCAGATGTGCATCCTTCATCAGATGCTTCGGCCTCTCCACCATCAGATGTTTCTCCTGCTGTAGCGTCCTTGCCAGCCGCATCATTTGAGTCAGTGACATCAACAATATCTGTCAACTCATGAATATTACAACGCACCATCGGTACACAATGCTTTACGGTCCACCAATCCTGGCTGATTTCTGCGAGAATTAAGTATGATTTAAATAGAAAAGCTCCTAAAGGCTCAGCTACCATCGCAAAACCGTATGAAGCTCTTCTTCTAACCCACATTGCATTTACACAACCTGCCAATAAGCACTGTCCAAAGGCACTGACAGGAACATACTCAACTGTAGGAAACCTGAGTCTTCGCTGGATAATAACGTTCACTGGGTCCATGGTGCTGCTGTCGCTATTGATTTGATGGATGATCTCAGAAGCTTTCCGTGTATAACCAGATATACGACGCCGGTCAGCGGGTGTCATCACTGTTCTCCCAATAACCTCCAAAAATAATTTGTAATTTGTTAGCCTGCTTATGGGTAAATGGCTTAGACAATCATACGATGTATCTTTTTGCCATAGATGACGTTTGTGTTCCTCACTAAACTGGGTCCGCTGGTAAGTACGAATACCATGATCCAATCTCTCGACTAATTCTCGCATCACTTTACCATAATATGTTTCTTCAGTAAATAAACGGCTTGAAGCTTGAAAGTGAAAAATGTAACTTCTATAAAGTGCTTCCAACTTCGCCATATATGCCACCACTTGTTTACTAACACGAAGAGCTGCTTCCACACTTCCACCAGAGTAGCTCAGAAAAATGTGTTGTAAATCACTCTCCATCTTCCGGTGCCATCTGACTAACTCTTTTACCACCCCTTCCATGCTCCTGAACACGACATGTTCCTCTTCTCTGGCTAATACTTTTAAGTAACTTTCCCGGAACAATCCAAACATCGACACATAATCTCCCTCAGTGTCTATTAATTCCTGTAGCACCTCACGGCGATTTTGTTCCAACTCTTTCTCACGCTGCTGCTGCTTCTGATGCATTAGTCTACGTTCCTGGATGACTCGTTTCTCTCTTACGAATACTATTCTTCAGATGATTACCGTACAAAAAACTTGCTTTGTTGCGCCAAAGAGTATATTGATTTGTTCGGGCTTGTAGTATTCTAGCCTATTCTATCTAGCAAATGTGCCTATGTTATTACTATAGTTAATCACTTAAACCAAGCACTCTCGAGGTATGCTTCTCTGTGAACTAGTTTAACTTGTGTGGATATGGGCTATTTCTTCTAATTGTAGAGATCCTGGAAAATCCTCATACGACTTACCCGCGACGACCTGCTGTCAATGGTTTTGTACTTTTTGGCATGTTATAATATTTGCAAATGCCGCCGCTAAACATGCTTGCGACTGCGCTGACACTTATTAATGCGTCTGGGTTGTCACAAGGGCATACTGACGTCGGATGATAACTCGGCACGTGACCAATTTGTGGTAGTAAACTATTTGCCCGCACGTGACTATCCGCTTCATTGAGTCACGGCATCAAAAGGACAGTGCATTTACTGCGATGGGGACGCGCGCGAAGGGAATGCACAAGAAACTACCCATGAAACATTCAGCAACGGCTTTCTATTCACTTTTGGTGCCATAAGGTACAGTCTGAAAGAATGTAGTAAATGTACTATTGTTTCCTGACGTCGATGTAGATACTCTTGTACTATGCTGTACGCAACTCTAACAGCTGCTATTAATTAAAATCAGATGTAATAGCACTAGTGGCACAAGTAGGACATAATTATGAAGAAGAAAAAAGCTTAGCATCTGCACGGCATCTTTAAGACTGCTCTATGTTCCTACGACCTCATTTCTCTGCCAGTGCAAAAACGTAATGCTCTTTCGTATGTGCAGTATGAATTATTTGTATGCAGTGCTTGTTGAAAGGCGCTCGAGAAGTTAGTCTATGCGTTCACTACTGTATGGCCGATTAGCTAAGCTTATCTTTAGAGCACAACATTACCCGGTCTAGTTTAATCTGCAGTTACTTGATTTCTTTTTTTTTTACGTTTTGAAAATCTTCAATGCGATGAGCTACGATGTATATATGCATCTACAACTCGAAGTGCTGAGACATAGTTGGCATACAGAGACTTCCTATACCGTGACAATGGCAGCAGAAGAAATACGGGTTAGGAACAAGCTAAAGCGTAAGCAGCTTTTTGCTGTATTGAAAGATCAGCAAAACAAGGAAAGGCATAAGATGAGGAAGTTGCGGGCGAAGGAAGAGAGAGAAGCCCCTGAGCTAAAGGAGAAGAGGCTTGCTGAGAATGTACCAAAAACCATTGATAGTTTGAGGGTATATGATGAAACGATTAACAAGGAGGTTGAAGACAACGAGGACGAGTTGATGAAGTCTTTTAATGGGTCAAACAAGCCTCCTAAGATCCTGCTGACAACCAATGTAAACGCGAAAAAAGTAGCGTATGAGTTTGCCAATGTTCTTATAGAAGTTTTACCAAATGTCACGTTTGTCAAGCGTAAGTTTGGCTATAAGCTCAAGGAGATGGTAGAATTTTGCAACAATAGGGACTACACTGATCTAGTTATCATAAATGAAGACAAGAAAAAAGTTACTGGACTTACATTTATCCACCTTCCTGATGGCCCCACTTTTTACTTTAAAGTCAGCTCTTATGTGGAGGTCCAAAAGATTGAGGGTCACGGTAGACCAACCAGTCATATTCCTGAGCTAATTCTCAACAACTTTCAAACTAGACTTGGTAAAACTGTTGGAAAGCTATTCCAGTCGATTTTCCCTAAGATCCCAGATATTGAGGGTCGGCAAGTTATCACTCTACACAACCAAAGAGACTATATCTTCTTTAGAAGACATCGTTATGTTTTTCGGAATGAGGAAAGAGTTGGCCTGCAGGAACTAGGTCCTCAATTCACACTCAAACTTAGAAGACTTCAAAAGGGTATTAAAGAAGAGACAGAGTGGGAACACAAACCAGAGATGGATAAGGAGAAGAAGAAATTTTATTTGTAGGTTACGTGTATACCCATATATATATATATATAATATATATATACTTTGCACTACTGTAAAAATCAAATATCACTAATCACGACCCCCCTATGTTTGGGTGGCAAAACGCTATCCATCCTATCCCACCAAAATGTGTTTTATATATACCTCTACCTGTGCGGTGAATGCCAACCATTACCAGGAGAGGGATAAACGTCCATACAAATAGGTCCAGTGGGCATCTGCATTGTTAAAACGGGCGCGTGCGATCTAACAGGGTATCGTGGAAGGCTGTGGCTCAAAAAGAGAGTTAGATTTTTAGATTGAGTTTCTAGTGCTGGTACTGGTACTTGTTTATTCCCATTATTACCATCGTTAACTTCCCACCAGTATTATAATTGAAGAAACTTTTTGCCCAAATATTCATACTTTTTTGAATTGTGGAGGAAAATCTGGAGCATTTTAAGCTTCTGCTTTATACATATATTCCTTTGGAAGTGAGGTTGCATTGCGCTTCATTTGGCTAGATTAATTGTTTGAACAAAACAGATACCTAGCACACTATAGCAAAGCTACTACTACTAGGATGAACTTCACAGGCGCCTCGCAGATTATTGGAGCGCTTGAAGTTATCTACTCGCCAAAATCGGATAACGCGCAGCGATTTGAAGCGCAGAAGTTCTTGGACCAAGTAAAGGCTCATGAGGAGTCGCCATACTGGGGCTATGATATTGCTCTAAACAATGCTAGCAATCCCATCTTAAAGTATTTTGGGTTGGGGTTGTTAGTAAATGCTTTGCAGAAGCATTGGAAAGACTTCAACCAAGAAAAACAAGTTGCACTAAGAAAGTGGGTTGTAGATCTCAACTATAGGGTAAGTGAAAAGGACCCTCGTTATATCAAAGAAAAATTGGCCTTTCTTTGGGTGGAGATTGCTAAACGGATCTGGGGAGAAGCGTTAAAAGAAGAATCCTTGACTGAGCAAGATTTGGTTGACTCCTGGGTTGATATGGATAGGATCTTGGCTGAACTATGGCATATGAATGATGCTTCCAGGGAGTTGGTATTAATTATATTCAGAACCTTGTTTGAAGATAGTTTTTTGTTAGAAGATCTCACAGTATTGAAAAGAATATCTGTTGTTCAACCATTATGTACCATGCTTGTATGCCCGATGGATATGTTCAGTGAGCATTATAAGCATTCAGAAAAATGGCGCCTTTTCAAAAGCAATGAAGAAGGCTGGTTTGGAGTATGGGTTAATGAGTTGCACGAAGCGCTACCTTCAAATAACGCACAATACATCCTGCGACTTTTAGAAACGCTTAAAACCTGCCTGAATTGGCCTATAAGTGATATCATTATGAGGTACGACATCTTAGGAGCACTACTAAAATGTTTGTTGTCGGATATTCCCAAAGCACAAGCTATATCGCTAGACTCTATCCATATTCTTTTGACACGTCCTTACAACTCACAGTCTCAGTACGACCACTTTGTCAACAAGGTTTTCAGCAATGTAACTTTATTAGATAAGGTTTACGATAATTTACAATTTAACCCCCGCGAAGGGATAGATGAGGGAAAATATCCTATTATTAAAAAGTTCACAGATATGATAACATGTCTTCATAAAAGCGTTTTGAAGTTTGACAGTAATGAAGCTAATGTGCAAACATATCTTCGTCTTGTACTCAAGACTACCTACAACCCCAGTTTAATTGTGAGTGGAATATCATTGGATCTTTGGTGCGCTTGTTTGAGGAATGACGCATTCTTGCCACTGTTGGAGAAATTTGTAATCAGAGATTTGTTAGAATTCTCTGCAAATGCCTTAATACATTATGAACAGATAGATGGCCACATCTCAAAACTTTACACAGATGTTGACTTCCAATCAATCTCAGATTACAATAGTTTTTGTTCTACTTACAGAAAAAGGATTAGAGATGTCATAAGGCTGATATCTTGTGTACAAGTTGATTATGTTTATGATTGGTTATGTGCAAGGTTGAACAACTACTTTAGCTCTAGCTATGGCCAGCAGATTTTAAGTTCAACTTTCTTGGATCATAAATCCGAACCGTATTGGAGTTCTTCATCACAATTAATGATTGTGGAATGTTTTATTAATGGATGCATAAGATGGAAAATCTGGTATACTAACGAGGAGGATTATAGCCAAAAACTAGATTCGATTTTGCTCAAAGTTGAGACACTTTCGAACCAATTAATATCTTTGGATTTAAAAGATCCTCTGCTTTTAAAAAAACAGATTCAGAACTTAGCGTTGTTCCTCACCATATTGAAGGATAACGTTCTCTTTACACTTTTGGAAAAGATCATAACCAGTGCAACGATGAGCTACCCTGAAATTAATATGGAAGACAAGAATGATAAGTCTGACGCAGTTAGGGAGCTACGGTATGCCTGTGGTATAGAGCTCAACAGAATGGCATTGTTAATGCCTGAAGCTCTTCAGAATATTTACTCCGATTTAGAAAATGTTGTTGCAACCATTTTACCAAAATTATCATCTCACGAGACAATTTCTTTCAAGTCCTTTCTATTAAGCATTGCATTATCATCGTCAATGACTGACAAGGAATCTAAATTCTTTGCCATCGTTGATCCAGAACTAGCAGCGTGGTCCGACAAGAGTACCGTAGTTGGGTTGACGGACCTTCCTTGGTTTTTGGAGAGACTAGGTATTGTAAAAATTGCGGAATATTTCCAGAAGAGATCCATCAATGAGGGCAGTGATCTTTTGTCTATCCAGATTGATGAAGAAGGCCGGCGATTGAAGGCTGATTTGGCAAAACGTTGGCAAACCCTTTTCCCTGTTCGTGCTACGAGAATGTTTATCCATTATTCTATGCAAACAGTGAAAACAGAGGAAGATTTCAAAAACTTGCAGAAATTGTGGAAGCCTAGAATTGTTCCTATTCTTCCATATATTTTAAGATTGCTATATCAGTTGCAATCTTATCATAACCCTGAAAACTGGAAGGATCTTCCAACAGTGGTCCAATCTTTTGTTAAATGCTCGACTATTGAAAGATTCTGGGAGGCAGGTGCCACCAATAAATCCAAAGATGAGTTTATTGACGAGCATATGAAGGCTTTGCAAACCGTCCGAGATTTTGCTGACTCTGTTGGGCATATTGTAAGGTATACAAGGGAGTACGTTTTGTTAATTTTGAGTGGTATCGCTAGTCTCGGAAGTATATTCTATGAAATAGAAGACCTTCCCACTCTGCTGATGGATTCTATTGCTATTTATACACATGGCTCGGATGAAATTAGCCCTGGTGTATCCACGCATGGTTGGAAGCACATACTTAATGTTGCCATACGCCCTATCCTTAAATCTTGTCCGGAAGAGTGCGCCCCAACCTTTATGACGGCGTTTCTACCGAAATTGTTTGATACTATCTATATCATTTTAAGCAAGAAATGGGCCACTCATATGAACAGCATGAGCATTGATACTGCCCCAGTTGATGATGATGAAATGACGGAAGAAATTTTGGAAGAGAATCTATTAAGACAACTAACAACAGTTGTAGTACGCCTGTTAATTGATTGCATTGGGCAGTTTGGTGTGTCGCCACAAGTTTCCAAACTTAAGCTAAATTCTCATCAGGTTAAAATGAGAAGGATTATCTTTGGTAATGTAAATATAATGGCCCCGTTTTTGAAGTTGTTAAACTTCCTAATTTCTTGTAAGGATACTAAATGTTCTTTCAATGCTTTGTTAACATTAAAGAGTAGTCTTACTGAGACCTTGCTGAAGAACGAAGACATTGATAGATTTTATGTTACAGAAATTGTCCCGAACTTTTTGCAAAATATCTTGACCCAAAGCGCTTTCAAGGACTCATTTCATGAGGCCATGTATGTGTTTACTGTTTCATTTTTAACTCTATGCAAGGAACGTAAAACTTGCAGGGAGTATTTCCGTGAACTATCCCATGGCTATGACATAGAAACATTATACAATAACCTCAGAAACGTTGATAACTACAAAGACCAAAAGGTATTAATGGTCGACTTTATTGAATGGATCAAGACAATTAATGGGGATGTTGAAGATGATGATGTAGATAATAAGAAGCGAGAAAGAAGGGCAGCATTTTTAGCGAAAGCAAATGAACGCTTAGTTAAAAAGAATAAACACCAGGGCGATATGCTGGATGATCCGAACACCGAAGATGCGGCATTTGGTCATCTTTTTGGCGACAACTAAGATATACCTGTTATTAAAATAATGAGCTGTTTTGTATTGTAAATCATGGCTGGGCTCAAGGCGATATGATGTATTTAAACTTTACATGTTCAATAGTCATCTAAATGTTTGTGTAGCGTTTAAGTCTGTAAGTATAGAAAATGAACGTTCAAAATGTGGAACCTTTTTCGAGACCATACATCGTACTATTAAAGTGCATAACAACTAAAAACTACCATGGGTGGGAAGATACTATCCTCTCCGAATACACTACTAACCAGGTCTCATGTAGACATTAAATCTTTAGTACTAAAAGCAAATGCTTGCGCAAAGGAAGATGCACCTAAGTCCAAGACTAAAGTCAACACTCTTCCTATAAAGAATAACAAGCCCAAGAAACAGCACACAGGAAAACCTATTTCGTTAAAGCTTTATGATAAATTCAGTAAAGATTTTAATAGTGTATCAGCCACAGATTTGAACCATGTGAACCGCTTTTTCAATGCTGCCAATGTAAAACTTGAATGGTGCGCCAACAGCTTTTTGGAAATTCCTGGTGAGGCCATACGCAGAAGCATTCGAGAAGAACATGAGAAAGCTCAAATCCACCTATCTCAAGACGGCAGTGAATTAGATGCCTTTAATAATGAGAGCTCTCCGAAAAGTAGAGCAGTGATGGACGATACTTTGCCAACGCATAAGATAGAACCTAATAAAAGGTATCCCAACAATACACGCGGAATACCTTTTGAACTGCTGAATGGTCTCCCCGAAGTAGCATTTCTAGGCAGGTGTAACGCTGGTAAGTCTACCTTGCTTAATAACCTCACTACTAACTACCAGCAGGTGAAGCTGAATGACTACGCTCGGTGCTCCAAAAGAGCAGGGTTCACCAAGACGGTAAATTGTTTTAATGTGGGGAATAAATTGAGGTTAATAGATACCCCCGGCTATGGTGTAAAGAGTTCTTTGGAACAAGGACAAGTCACTATGGATTATCTGAAAGGCAGGCGGGAACTACGCCGATGCTTCTTACTTATTTCTGCAGAGCAAGGATTTAGCAGATTTGACGCGCAAATGGTAGACATAATGTCGACCTCAGGCATCCCGTTTGAGATCGTTTTTACTAAAATGGATAAAATTAAGAATGCACAAACTGTTATTGATATTATAGAGCAAAGTGGAGTCTTAGATCTTCCCTTACTACCCCAGCTAATATTCCTCAACTCACTAACTAGCTCCTCCTGCACCAAAAGGTATGGCATTACACACCTGCGCTATCTCATATTCCAAGCATGTGGTTTGAACTGTAACACGCTGCCATCGAAGAACTTTTCCAAGTGATGCTTCCGGAACTGAGAAACAGCCATTACTCCAAATATAATGCATTTGTATATTTAAGGTCATTATTTAAATCACGCATAGAACGTCGCAGCAACACTGCCAGCCAAGTGAATTATTAATGTACACAGACAAGCCAGCACGATAAGACTGACTACCTTTCATGGCAGATTTCCGATTATCTTCTACCGCCACGACCACCAAACCCACCTCTGGAACCTCCACGGCCACCGAAACCGCCTCTGGAGTCTCCACGGCCACTGAAACCGCCTCTGGAACCTCCACGGCCACCGAAGCCGCCTCTGGAACCTCCACGGCCACCGAAGCCGCCTCTGGAACCTCCACGGCCACCGAAGCCACCTCTGGAACCTCCACGGCCGCCAAAGCCACCTCTGGAGCCACCACGGCCGCCAGGAGCACCAGGTGCTCTCTTCTTCTTTGGCTTTGGTGGGCCCGCTACCTTGGGCTTAGGGAGAAATCTGTCAATTGGGAGAAGCTTATCCGATGCAATGTAGAATTTGTCGCCGTCTTTAAAAGAAGATGCCTTAACACCTTCGGAACACTTAACTGTAAAGTAGACCTCATTCAATGGCCCCAAGATTTCATCAACCTTACCGACTTGAGTCTTGTTCTCAAGGTAAATTGGTGCATTGAAATAAGGAACCTTGGTGTTAATAGAACGACACACAACGTCTCCCTCGCAATCATGCATAAACTCTCCCATTTCTAGCACCGTGTCAGGAGGACCTTGTGAGAAAGGTCTACCGCCTCTAGCACCGCCTCTAGCACCGCCTCTGCCTCCACCACGGCCTCCAAAACCGCCTCTACTGTTGCCTCTGTAGCTCATTTTGTTTTGCTCTGACCTACACTAGCTAGTAGTCTTCGGTGTCTCGAACTATCAATACTATTTCTTCTGATATGAAGGTGATGGGCATCGAGCGGTGAGAATTAAAAAAATTTTCTATCATCAGAAAAAGAAACGAAAAATCAAGATTATCGGTCACGTGATGAAGAAGATTGAACCGTCAAAGCGATGGAATACGCTAGTCAACCACAGTCGTAAAAGTGCTCTAGCTGGCCCAGTCAGCCTTTGCTTTCTGGTTGTTCTCGTTATTGGTAGTAGTGCTTTGTGACGTATGAGGTGATTTTCAATATTGATGATGAAAAGATAAAATTTTATTATACCACGCTAAAACAGTAGTATGCTAAACCATAGATCATTAGCTCGAAGTTCTATCTTATGATGCTTGTAAGCCAGCTAAATAGAGGTCTTTCCAGACTTGCTATAGTCCCTGCGAGGCAGTTTGGCGTTTCGGCTGTTGTGTCTGGACTTAAATCCATTCAATTCTTAAAGGCTCAAAGAGTGAAGCAATTAAACGAGGCCAAACAAAACAAAATTAAAACCTCCCTGGATAATGTAGATCCCGTACTAGGTCGGAAAGATACACCATTTATTGTCCGTGTTATGGCAGAATTACGTGAACCTTTTGTGTTAGCAAGTGGCTACAAGTATGAAGAGGTGGAAAAAGTATTCGGCGCAATTGAGGCGGCTAAACAAGATAGAATTGAGAAGAGTGGGCTTGAGACGGTAGCGCGTGAACTATCTGAAAATAAGGATGAATTGCCTTCTACCAATAAGGAGGCTGTGCTACGTATATTGAACATGAGAAATGCGGACAACAAGGCGGCTATGATGGCCGCTATCCGTTTAGCACGGGAAGAGTTCCAACGGTTCCCAGGTGATACGGGATCTAGTGAAGTACAGGCAGCGATTATGACTATTCGCATTCATAACTTGGCCAAACATGTCAGGGAGAACAAGAAAGATCACAGTAACACTCGAAGGCTGAGAATTCTTGTTCAACAAAGACAAAGCATTCTCAGGTATCTGAAGAGAGATAATGCCGAGCGTTACTACTGGGCTTTGGAGAAATTGGGTTTGAGTGACAGTGCCATAACTAATGAGTTCAACATGGACAGGCGTTACATGCAGGATTATGGCTTTTTCGGGGACATGACTCTTGTCAAGGACTCGAAGAAGGTGAGTAGCGAAAAACGTAAGGCCGCTCGTAAGGAGAAGAAGCTGTCTAGAGCGGAATAAATGGCATTCAGCATGTCTGTAAGCGTTATTTTATAATTTAACCTGTATATATGTTATAGTAAGGAATATACACTATTTCTGTCATACTACACTCTCTTAGCTCGAGAGGAATCCGCCGACACTTGGACCTAAATAAGTGGTATCTAGTAGGAACGTGTCGTGGCCAAACAAAGACTGTTCTTCTGTGAGTTCCACGTGGTGGATGTTTGGCCCGTTACCTAGGAGTTCAACAATCTCTCGCTGCTGTCTGTAGGGAAACAGAACATCTGATTTCACGCCAATTATAAGGACGGCTTTGTCACGAAGAGCCTGCAGGCCTGCCTGCAAGTCTTTCTTGGCTTCAGCAAGACTTGTAGTCCTTGATTTCTTGGAAGAAAATATGTACTCCTGACAAGGTCCCTTGTAATTTACAACACCATTGGCTATGTCGGCAGCTGTAGCACGACGTCTAGAGTCGCACTTGGTGAGATTGGATAGCGACATATCAAAAAGGTCCATAGCTTTGGAGAGGTATAACATCGAATTAGGATCAAATTCTGCTGCAAATTTGGATCCTTGGTATTCGAGATACCGTTCAACTAGGAAATCTGTATGTAAACCAGGTGGCCTATTATCATCTACTCGTTCTGTTCCGAAACGCAGCTCCCACTCTGGGCCAGAGCGATATGATATTGTCGCAATTTGTCGAGCTAGGCGCATACCAGCGTATGGAGGAGGACGATCAGGGTCCTCTGGAGTTGGGTAGTAGTACCCATTGTTCCAATTAGGGTCGCTCATAAGCGCCTGTCTTTGCGTGTGTCGTTGGGCGATACTCGAAGGATGAGAACGTGCGCAAGCAGAAATAGACACTATCTTTTCAACCTCATTAGGAAAAAGTTGACCGTATGCTAAAGACTGCATACCTCCCATTGAGCTACCTACTACAGCGTACAATTTATCAATTTTAAAATGTTCCTTGATGAGTCTATGCTGCGCACGTACAATATCATGTATCGACAGCATGGGGAAACGTGTAGCATATGGCCTTTTATCTGCAGGGTGGGGGGAATTGGGGCCTGTAGAGCCATAACAACTGCCAAGCATGTTGGTGCATATCAGGAAGTACTTCTCAGTATCAAGAATCTTGCTTCCAGGGCCAATAAAACTTTCCCACCAACCTGGGGAGGGGTTAGCCTCTGATGAATGAGCATGAAAGGATGCACTAAGCCCCGGATGGATAAGTATCACATTGGATTTGTCTTTATTTATCTTTCCCCATGTTTCGAACGCTATATCAAATTGTGGCAGCATTCCGCCATAGTCTAGTAGCAACGGTGCAGTACTCCGAAAAAGTTGGTACTTTTTAACTTTATCATAAACTGGTTCATTTGGAAATGGTATATTCATAAGTTTCGAAGGTTCCTCATACTCTACAGTATCATAGCATTGCTTTGTTAAGTTTTTGATTTTAAGTTTTGCAGCTATTGCTTCGAAGTCATGGATACAGGGAAACTCGGCGGACGGTTTAACAGATTTAACGGCTCTATGAAGAACCCTCGCCTGGTTGAACAGAAGACAGCTAACACGCATTCCTGATTCGTACGCTAGTAGTACTAGTACTCACTTCCATGTACTGTGAAAATGGTTGGGAACTTTTGCCTCTCCTTAAAGAGCTTAATGAGTTCGATGTTAATAGATGCCCCTCCATTCTTTAAAGGTGGAGCCACACATTAAAACTTTACACTTGTCACGTGACCATTGGTATACATAGAATAGCACAGGGATAGTAATTTATCTAATTTGTAACTAATAAAATAACTCATTACGCTTTATGCCATGACTGCTCCATATTTTGCTATTTGATGACTCACCTGCTGGTATTATTCTTGATTAACTTTTATATATTATTATGCTAAGTGTAAGTGCGCTTGTGATGGTCAAAATGCAAGTACGTCATGGTAGTAGTCTATCCAACTCTGAATATTCGTAGTCTGAATCATCAGGTGGTTCTTTGAGCATTTCAGCTCTATGCATTATTACTGCCCAGTCTGGGAACAAAACGTAGTATGCTTCTATCAAGCCGATGGCCAGCATTCCTGCGCCGACTCCGATCCACAGCCCCACCAACTTTAACTCTAGGGTCCAGCTTAGTATTATACCAAGAGGTATAGCAAACAAATAGTATATAATCAAATTTACCACGCTACCAATGTATTGCATACCCTGACCTCTGAGACAAGAGCCTGCAATAGCATTTAACGCATCGAATATTTCCACAACACCCACGAGCGGAAGAAGCTCTTTCATAAGTCTGATTACGTCTTCATCCTTGGAAAATATGGAAGGTATAATGTTACGACCCAAATTAAGGACAATGCAGTTAAATGCACCCACTATGACAAAAGATGAAATCCCTATCCTGCATGCTAACTTTGCATAATCAGGTCTGTTAGCGCCAATGAACCTGGCTATGCGGGTGCTTGAAGATATTCCGACAGCAAAGGGGATCATGTACATCAATGCAACAGTATTTGAGACGGCAGACTGTGCTGCCAAGTAATCAGTTCCCAAGTATGAGCTAAAAAGAGTAAGTATTTCATACGTAAAATCCTCAGCCTCTAACATTATTACACCAGGTATAGCGAGTTTCGATAATTCCTTCCACTGTGTGAAAGCTCTACCCGAAAACCCTCCCCAGCATTTCCTCCCGTCAACGTAGTAAATATAAAGTAGCAACAGGGCACACATCCACCAGAAATTCATAACAACTGCAATGGGAGCTCCAATATATCCAAGTCCAATTTTGGAGTTCCATACTAGTAAATAACTAGTTAGTATATTCAACGGACAGCATATGAGCAAGACGTAGATACCAGCATAGAAAATACCTTGTGCTTGCAGAAACCGTTTTAAATTCTCAAACAAAATATAAGCTGGAGCACCTAAGATCATTACCCGTAGGAATTGAGATGTTAGTAATATTAACGGCTTGTCGTTCAAAACCCAGCTTAACAATGGCTCAGAAAACCACCACATTACTCCGAAAGGGATGAAAGCCACTAAGGAAAACACTACGCATCGCTGAAAATGGACTCCCACTCCGTAATAATTCCCGGAGCCGTATGCCTGAGGGCACAACGTATCTAAGCTCGTTGATATACCCTCAAAGATAGCGAAAGTGATATTTGTTGTCATGGATGCAAGCGAAACGGCAGCAAGCTCATTCTTCCCTATGTGACCCACTACCAACGTGCATACGACAGGAAACAGCTGTTCTAGAAGAAAGGTGAGGATCAATGGTACTGAGTACAAAGCCAATACCAGAGACTCTGACTTGACGGTGACTTCTTCGTTGGCAATGTCTCCCTCGTCAGCAGTACTCGGGAATATGCTTGAAGGAGCATTAGTGCTGCCGATGGAAATATGCGAAACCCTCCTTCGCTGTGGTAAGTACTGTTTTATGTATCTTGCATCCCCCTGCTGATTCCGCACCCTAGTCATAAAATGGTCGAAGGGTAAGGAAACTACACCTTGTTGCGATATGCATCCTTCACTATTCTCGATACCGTCCTCGTCTGCATTATTGTCATTAGATATTGAAGAATAGCGTCTCTCATGTTCTTCTAGAATCCAGTCAACATCTGCAACAGACGGTGTAACATCAGGTGCTAACGTTGATGGTAATGATGTAGAGCGAGACAACTCACCAAATTCACCTAATGCACCATCTTCTTCTTCAAATATTGTCTCCTGAGCAGGTATTTCACTACCGCCTATTCCTTCATTATCCAGTGAATGATAGCTTCCTCTGTCGTTTTCATGGAACTTCGGTCTCTTATATGGCTTGCGAACTAGGGGGTAACACCTTGTAGAGGAGAAGTAGCCATAAGAGGTTCTTCTATGCTTTGGAGTAACGCCTATCCCGCTAGAGCAAAGCTCTGTAGAGACGCCTGAAAACGCTTTTGATATACTCTTCATTATAGCAATGGTTTCTGAGGTTTCTGAAGTGCTGGCGTGTAAACGTAAGTGTTCGATTAATGGAAACTTTTAAGGCACCTGCCAACCTTAACCCTAATAAGTACAGCGATACATACTTATACAGATAAGTCATTAAACCAATGGCGTCGATTTTAAATGTACACTAAGCAATTGGCCCCTACATATAGATGCTAAAGTTCCTAGCTTGTAATTGTATGAAAAGGAGACCTTACTTCAACTCCCTACATTGTAACAAGAAGAGGGGAGGAAATCAGGTACAAAACTCTCTCATTAGTAAAGTTCCAGTGAGGACTTTTGACCACAACTCCGCTCATGAGAGTGGAAACGGGGTTATATGTTGTATGCAATGGTTAAACCTCTATATGCCTTCTACAGAATGAATGTATGTACGTATCAGGTAGGCAACAACAAGTACTAACTGCAAAAGAACATCGTATGAGAAATAAAAAAGAGAGGCAGATTAGATACGTTTCTTCTTTTTTAGCTTCTGGTTGGCCATCTCTTGTCTACATTCTGGACAATACCACTGGCCTTTTGGCGGTTCCTGTAAATTCACACACCCATAGTGGAACCACTCGTATTTGCAGTTTGGTCCATCGCATGCCACCATTTCTCCATAGGACACGCTTCTACAAAAACAGTATAGTTGCTTGTCGTCTTCTTCTTGCTGGTTAATGGAGAACAACTCGTCGTTAAAGTCGTTAATATCTTCCCCAAAATTGGCGCCATTCCCTGTGGTATCATCGGACATGATATCGCTAGGAGCAGCATCCCGCTGAATAGAGCGTCCTCTCTCGTTCTTTATTTTCTTTCTTATCGAAGATGATCCTGAAGACGATCCTGTTGTTATCGCTCGCTTCTTCCTCTCTAGTGACGTCCCGGAAGATAAAACAGAACTTTCTCTTGATAGATCGTTGGCCATTTCAAGACCTTCTTCGTCTAAAAGTGCCAAAGTGCCATCCTCTTCCAAAGATTCGATATTAGCCTTCACTTTCTTTAAATGTTTGGTTACAATGTACAGCAGCGTGTTTGCCAGAATGCATTTGTTAGACTGTAGTCTTGAGCAATGTTCGATGTCCTCTTTAATTTTCTCCTGAAGAGCTTGCTCCTTCGGGTTTTCGACCAGCGACCCATGTTGCTTTATATATTTATGAATGTGGGAGTCCTTAGCTAGATATTTCTTCTTATGTTCATAGAATTCCAAGTCTGAAGCACGTATTTCCTCCAACAGGAACTTAAACTCTGCTTTTAAGTTGGATACATCTTGAGTAGCTTGCTCAAGAGCACTTGAGGGGTCCTGTGGCCTTTCACCGTTCATTTAACCTCTATCCACTATATGTATTTACCATTATCCATCATCGTCTATCTTCAACGCTGGCATGAAAGCAATTTAAATATTCGTATGACATGATTTTTTGATAATGTCTGGCGCGTTGTAGTGACAGTGACAGAGCAAAGACTTGAATACAGTCTGTGTATAAATGCAGAAGGATAAAGATGCCCTGTTCTGCAGTGTATGCAGTTGCAAACATAATATATAAAATATTTCAATAGGTTACTTACAATTGTTATACATAAGAAACAACAATTGTAAGTTTTTTCAAGTATACAGCGATTATGGCAGTTTTATCCATCCTTATGAATTATTTCAGTAAACGCTTCCTCAAGGGCTACAAAATTGAGTTAGATGACCCGTACTTTGAGGAAGTTGAATATGCTAAGAAGTCTTTTTGGAGTGGTAGTTCTTACCTTGTTAAAACAAAAAGGAAAAAGGGGGTTTCTGGCTTTATACCAGAAAATGATCGTAAGGTGCTTATCAATGTAAGAAAGCAAGCCTATCGGCTGGATATGCTTTTCAATTTATGTGGAGTTCGTTTTGGTTGGCTGGGTATTATTGGTTTCATCCCTGTTATTGGTGATATCATCTGTGTTTATCTGGCTGTCAGAATACTACAAAAAGCATGTAAAATAAAAGATGGGCTTCCACCAATGATGATAATGCAGATGATAATGAACATAGCGCTAGACTTTGGGATTGGATTGATTCCTATAGTCGGTGATTTGGTCTCTATTGCGTATAAAGCAAATTCCAGGAATGTACTACTTCTGGAAAATTACTTGAACAAAAAATATAAAGCAGGGCACATGGAATGAGCTATTCATGCTGTGCACTATGAGAACTTTGTTAATTTACATATATAGATACCATATACTATACAATCTTGTAAACGGACAAGCAGAGTTAGGTATTAAAATACATCTGGAAGCTTCTCTATTACATATGAATGGCCGCCAACACTCATCAATGGAATACCTGGTACTTTTCTAATTCTCTGCTTTAATCCAGCATCATTAGTAGCTACAATATAACATTTATGCTGCAACACTCTGTTAACCAGACAATCATCTGCATATGTACCTTTATGTGAACATGTCAGCCTCTTTATTCTTGGATCACGAGCAAGTTTTAAGGCTATCCGATACTTAGGCCCAAGTTTTTCCAACTCTGCCATCACACAATCTGTGATTAATGGTACACACTTGGCAAGCAAGCAGTCCATCATTCCTTTTACTAGATCAATCTTTTTTTGAATGGAGAAGTTAATAAAGTTGGTATCGATCAAAACCTGATAAGGTGGTTTGATGGCTTGGTTATATTGGAAGAATAATGCACTTGATACTTGAGGTACATGCCTTGAAAGCTCAGGGTCGTCTTTTTTACTGTCCTTTTCTACATTTGCACTTAGACGTTTATCCTTTTTGCTATTAATAGTTCGTTTGACCAATGCAAACTTTCTAGTCTTCTTTGCTCTTCCCATAATGGATCTACTCTGCTTTTTGGAAGGACGTGGTGGTAGTATAAGTGATACATACGTCTATCTGTACCCGCATCGCGAGGAATTTTTTTAATTTTGTATAACCGAAAAAGAAACACCACTAATCTTGATGAGCACGCAAAACTATGTGATTAATAAAGGATTATAGTCATAAGGAGTAATCCCTGTAAGCATGCATACAACCATACTAGCGTTACCTATCAATTCGTCGACGATAGGTGAAATATTTGTTGTGGAAAGAGTTATGTTATCAGAACAAAAAAAAATGGCGTCAAAGACAGGATTCGAACCTGCGCAGGTAGAACCCAATGCCTTACAAGCTTTCGAACTATCGAATAGCAGGGCATCGCCTTAACCGCTCGGCCACTTTGACCCAACTTGTTATACCTACCGTAGGCCACTTGTATATATTGTAGTCAGTATTTTATTTGTCTGTCGTAGAATCAAAAGACGATGAGTCTGGAATCGACTCTCAGAGTAATAAGAAGCAAAGATTGAG
>AZAH01000008.1:213431-244232 GCA_000710315.1 Eremothecium coryli CBS 5749
ACCGTAGTTGCTGCAGTTACCCAAGAAGATACCAGCGGTAATCATCAATTGGTAACAGGAAACCAACACACCTCTCAAGTGCTTTGGAGAGGTTTCAGAGATCAACATTGGAGATAAAACAGCAATACCACCAACACCCATACCAGCGATAAATCTCCCGACAAAGTATTGGTACCATTTATGAGATGAGGAGATTTGAACAGCAATCCCGGCAATATATACAACTGTAACAGCCATCAACCCGTAACGACGGCCGTACATGTCTCCCAATTTTGATAGAATTATACCACCAATGGCACAACCTATGTTGAAAATCGACACAATCCAACCTGTTCTGGCGTCTGAAAATTCATGCGTGCCGTCTGGCCTGAGCTGGGCAAACCTATCCTTGAAATCACTGTGGTTGATAAAACCAGAAATGGTACCCGTGTCCCAGCCAAAGACAAACCCACCAAACGCGACAAACAAACAAAGTATGCACACTGTGATGTATGCCGACGCTGGCTTAGCAGGAATGTCTGCTGTGACATGTTCCTCGACCTGGCTCTTATGCTGCAAGCTTGTAGAGTCCTTATAGTCTGACCCTACGGAAGTAAATTCTGTTGAAGTTGGAGCTGCAGCCATCTCAAAAGGATGTTAATGATGTTTTAATAAACAGTTACGCTTTGACTAAATAAAAACACTAGTTAATTTTGGCAAAGAAATGAATGGTTACTTTCAATATATATAGTTTGTCTTCCCTATCACTCTATTTCAATTAATTCCCCACAAATTTCGTTCACCTCGAATCAGGCAAGCATACTGCGTTAAGTTGCTAAATAAAGGGCCTAAATCTTTTTTCCGGTGCACTCACACGTTGACACGGGCTTATTTCTCCGGCTATACAATTTGTTGTATGATTTTTCCTTTGTTTCTTCCAAGCAATCACGAATCTTGCGATACCTCGATTATTTGAAATATTGTTGAGGTTTTTCTCACAATACGCCGTAGTACTTGGCTTTGTGACGGAACCGACAGAACCCTAGTGTGATGCGCTGAGTCACCGCGTTCCGGGACGAAACAAAAGAACGCGCCGCTTTATCGAACAGACGTATAGAACGAAAAAAAAGTGCCTTCTTTTTCCCCATTATGAAAATATATCGAGGCGGTGCTAAAGATTATCGAGGTTAGAATAGAGAATGGGCCCTCAGTTCAGTGATTATCCGGATCAGAAGAATGATCGTATCTTAAATCATGATTCTTTTTCTTTTTCGGATATTACTACAGCGTTCCACAGTAGTTCGCAGTTCAAAAATCGCATAATTGCTCTCCAACTGAAAAACCCAACATATACTACACAAAATATTTAGATGATGGGGTTGGTTAAGGAATGACATGTTAGCTCAAGAGATACAGGGTTTTACATACGCTCAACAGGGGTTAGACCCAAGATGTGCATACCATTATTCAACACCTGTCTTGCAGCAGCGTACAATGCAAGACGGGCAGTAGCAACTTCAGGAGACTGGCCAGCGACCCATAAGACATCGTAACAGCTGGATACCTGATGAGTAAGCTTGAATAAATATGTAACAACGGTTGCTGGCTCATGGGTTTTGACAGCATTCCTCAAGACATCTGGATATTGCGCGATAATACGCACTAGAAGGGCAGCGGCAGGCTCCGTTAGAACAGAAAAGTCTGCCTTTATCAATTGGTCGTGAGTGATCCCCGAAGCGTTCCTTTCAACGGATCTCAAACGAGAGTGGGCATATTGTAAGTAAGGACCGGTGTCACCTTCAAAGGACAACATACGCTCCCACTTGAACTCGTAGTTGTTGATACGTTTGGCCTGCATATCTTGGATCATGACAGCAGAAATACCAACAAGATCGGCTACTTCCTCAGGATTTGGTACCTGCGCGTACTTCACTTCATTCTTCTTCATCACTTCATGCATCTTATCTCTGGTTTCCTCTAAAATAGTGTGAAGGAAAACTACGTTACCCTTCCGCGTGGACATGCCCTGAACCATACCGAAGTTGACGTGGAGCAAATTCTTGGCCCATTCAAACCCCATTTGCTTCAATATCTCATACAGCTGTGCATTGTGGAGGTCCTGTTGGCAAGCAACAACGTAGATCATTTTGTCAAACTTGTACTTCTCGTAACGGTCCATTGCAGCACCGATATCTCTGGTCATATATAAAGTAGTACCGTCAGATTTTTTCACAACAGCCTTACCAAGCTTTTTGTTGAACTTAGTCAAGTCGACCAAGATTGCACCTTTGTCTTCGTGTAGCAGGTTCTTCTCTTCAAGTATTTTCATGGCTTTGTCCATGACTTCCTTCTGAACCTGGGACTCACCTGAATAAACATCGTATTTAATGTTCAAACGAGCGTATGTTTCAATATATTTCTCGATGGACAGTTGACGGAAACGGCGCCAAATCTCTACGGCCTCTGGGTCACCGTTTTCCATCCTTCTAAAGTATTCCCTAGCCTTACCATGAGTGGATTCGGATTCAGGAAGGGAGTCACCCTCGGCTTCAATATCCTTGTTGACACGAACATAAACATCGAACAAATGGTTGATAGGATCCCGCTCTAAAGCTTCTTCGTCACCGTATCTTTCAAAGCCTACCGCAAGAACACCAAATTGCTTACCCCAGTCACCTAAATAATTCAAACGCACAACATTCCAGCCCAATTTCTCATAAAGATTGGATAGAAACCCACCGATAATTGTGGATCTTAAATGGCCAGCGTGGAAAGGTTTCGCAATGTTGGGAGAAGAAAAGTCAAAAACAACTGTCTTATTTTCAACCAATTTACAAGCACCATATTCTTCCTTTCTTTGAAGCACATCGGGGAAAACAACATCAAACAAGAAAGTTGGTTTAATGAAGAACTGAATAAAAAACCCGTTAGCTTCGACCTTCTCCAAATACTTGCCACAAGGAAAGTTCGAAGCCCATTCAGCTGCTAAATCCTTAGGATTAGCGCCCTTGATCCTCAATCTTGGTACAGGTATCAAGAGGTCACCTCTTGCAAGGGTATTGGTCCACTCTAAGGCTTCGTAAATCAACTCCGGCTTAACTTGCGATATAGCAGATAGCTCATGGGCAATGTAATTTCTGACAAAATCGATTGCATTGACTTCCGGAAAAGATCCTTCCATCTTTGGGATCTCCTGCAAAGATAGCCCCGCTAGCTTCGTATTACAGCTTTCGAGAGACATCGTAGAATAACAATAACGATAATGTAAGTGTGTTCGTGTTAATGCTCTAATGGAAACACTAAGGGGAAGAAACCTCTTGTGGAATAAATTTCTAGTAGAAGAATATACGGTTGATAATCTAATCAACATGCACTAGGCAAAAGCCAATTCTAAATGAGGACAGGCTACGCACTATTACTTCTTATTGGGAACTGATGCTCGGTACCAAAACCGACGGCGTGGTGTCAAAAGAAAAAAATTCTCACGAAAAAAAGAAACGACAAGACAGCAAGAGGAAACATGTAGAATCATCCCATACGGAATTACTGACATTTTTAGTGACACGATTTTAAAATACTAGAGAAGATAAATAATTCAGAGATTCATAAGTATCGTGAGTACATTAATATTAGGTAACGATATATAATATTTTGGCATTAAAATAGCGATCGTGCTTCATTATTTACATAACTTAGCCAGGTATTAACGCTTCAAATTAAAAAAGACTGGAAGTGTTGACAATTAGAGTCTAACACAAGATGGTATAATATTAATTAGTCTTCCACTTAAAACATTTGCTTGTACCATGGTTTCTCGTCGTGAGTGAAGGCAGCAGCGTTGTAAGAAGCATCTCTTCTACTAGCTGGAACCCATGAGCCAGACTTCCATGGCAAAACACCCTCTTGCCACATCTCTTCGACTTCCTCCAAGGTCAAACCCTTGGTTTCAGGAACGTAGAAGAAAATGTAGAAGAATGCAAAGATCAAAGAACCCATAAAGACGTAACCGTATGAGAATCTGATAGCACTGGTGATGAATGGAGTGAAGAAACCAATCAAGAAGTTCCAGACCCAGTTAGCAGCAGTAGCAACGGCCATACCCTTAGACTTGACTCTCAATGGGAAAGTTTCAGAGACAATGACGAAGGCCAATGGAGCCCAGGTAGTAGCGAAACAGAAAATGTAGATACAGGTGACAACAATCATACCGTTACCTGCGCTCTTGGAGTTCTTTGCAGGGTCGTCGGACTTTAACTTTACGGTACCGATTGTAGCGAATGCAAACATCAAAACAGCCATTGCTCCTGCACCATACAATAGGCAAGTTCTTCTACCAAATTTACCAACAATGTAAATTGCGACTATAGTCGATGCAAAGTTGACAGAACTCAAGATGATGGCGGTTTGGAAAGAGTCATCCAGACCAACAGACTCAAAAATAGTGACACCGTAGTAGAAAAAATAGTTGTTACCAGTCAATTGTTGCAATGATTGAATCAAGATACCCATAATAACACGTTGGAAAACCTTCGTCTTGGTAGAAAACAATTCCCCCCAAGAGGCAGAACCAGCCAGTCTCTCGGATTCCACACCTGCCTGGATGGCATCCATCTCCTCATTGACGGTGCGATCATCCATTGGCACCTTGTTAGATCTAGCAAGAGAACGCTTAGCCTCCTCCATCTTACCGACCTCGATCAAGTAACGTGGAGACTCTGGAACAAAACTCATACCTAGAATCATCAATGCAGCCCATGCAAAACCCAAACCCAATGGAAGTCTCCATTGCTTAGCGTCAGTGTACTTACCCTTGACACCGTAGTTGCTGCAGTTACCCAAGAAGATACCAGCGGTAATCATCAATTGGTAACAGGAAACCAAGGCACCTCTCAAGTGCTTTGGAGAGGTCTCAGAGATCAACATTGGGGACAAAACAGCAGTAGCACCGACACCCAAACCAGCAATAATTCTTCCAATGAAGTATTGGTACCACTTGCTGGTGGTGCTGATTTGAATAACAATACCGATACAGTAGATCAAAGTGACAATAGTCAAACCCTTCTTACGACCGTAGATATCACCCAACTTGGACAAAACAATACCACCGACAGCACAACCAATGTTAAAGAAAGAAACAATCAAACCAGTTCTAGTGTTAGAGAAGGATGGGTTACCATTCTTGTCAGTGTTGTCAGCAAATCTTTGCAAGAAATCACTTTGGTTAATGAAACCAGAAATGGTACCAGTATCCCAACCGAAGATGAAACCACCGAAGGCAACGAACAAACACAAGATAGAGACTGTGATGTAAGCTGAGAATGGCTTCTTTGGGACTTCTGGAGCAAAGTCCTCCTTCTCAATGTTAGAGATTTCATTTGATGGGGTAGAAAAATTACCACTGGCAACTTGGAAGTTCTCCGTACCAGTTTCTGTAGTCATCGCAGCTGTATAGTATCCTATTGCTTTAGATTATACACGATGAATTATCTGAAGCTGTTGTAATCTGGGGTATGACTATGAGATCCAGGATTGAACAAATAGCATATTCTGTATGGTATTTATACTTTCTTCGAGAACTAATTTTCCTCGAAAATACTAAGTCATTCTTCTTAGTGGCATCAACGGTGGTCGTTATGCCTCGGTAGGAAACATTACCCCAGATGCTTTTTTTCGAACATACGTTGAACTGCCCATAGGATAAATTAACCCCATAACTGTAACCGGCAGTTTTCCCGTCACCTGTTGTCAGAATCTTGCGCACAAAAGACAAATGATGTTTCGCCTTGCCCGATCTAATAGCTGGAAGAAGCACGATATGATAATTTTATCCACAGACCAGTTTGTACATCTGCAAAATTTATCCGCCATTTCCATTCCATAGCTTTTCTTTTTTTGCCCAGAAAAAGAACAAATATTTCCTACGCCGAGCTCTGAGAGCAGCCCCGTAATTTTATCGTTTACCGTTCGAGCACACAACAAGCCGAAGAGAATATATCACCGGACAAGGGGCAAACCTACCGCCACCACCGCATAAACATCAATCTGATGATATTTGAAAATTGCTGCTGGCAAATTCCTCTACTCCAATTCAGAAGGCTTCGTATATACGGTAATATGCCGGGCAGTCGGAGGGCGCCACCGTCACCAGTTCAGTGGCGAACAATAGTTCTTGAACGTTTAGAGTAAACAAAAATTGTTATTATTTCCTAATAAAAGAAATTATATTTACGAACAGTGTTGGTAAAATAAGTTCAGCTACTTTATTACTATGTGATGATCCCACTGTAATGGTGCTTGTCGGATAGCGTGAAAAATTTTCCGGGGATAGGGCTGGATGACGCACGATTTTTCTTTTCTATCTGTAAAATTAGAAGATCTTTTTTAAGATCTTATTCATAAAATTATAGCTTCAACAGTGTATAAAGATTTATAAGTGTATAAATATGAAACAGCTTTCTTTATCCTTTAGTATTTGCCAGCCACAGCTAAGCTTCACTGTGGTCTTATGCCGGAACTAGTTTCGTTGTAGTAATTAATATATAAACAGAAAACGGTTTAACAAATTGAGAGATCAAGGTTTGACGTTACGCAAAGCCTATCATTAACATGTTCATCATTCAATTCATTTCAATTCATTAGGTAGTTTGGGGTATTCCTTTCAGAACATGCTTCTATACCAAGGCTTATCGTCATGAGCAAGGCTGGCAGCGTTATAAGTAGCATCCCTTCTACTAGCTGGGACCCATGAGGAGGACTTCCATGGCAAAACACCCTCTTGCCACATCTCTTCGACTTCCTCCAAGGTNCTAGAGGGTAATTGACTCGATTAGAGACTATATAACTAGTAACTAATCCTCAACTAAAGNTCTAGTACACTNANGTGACGAGAAGTTCAAGCTAGCACGTGACTCTGACTAGACGCCCTTTGACATTGTCTGTCGTAGAATCAGAAGTTGATGAGTCTGGAATAGACACCCATAGCATTAAGAAGCATAGATTGAGAGCGATACGATGGGGTATCCTATCAGAGACTCACGATTAAGAGTCTGATAGTAGATGGCATTCGTAGTTCTCTTGTATGCTACATCATCCTATGTCATTATGACTAGATACTCGAGAAGACCGATAATGACCCTTGGAAAAACTATATAAGAGAGACAGAATAACTAGGTTAGAGAGTTAGTCATCTCTAGATCACTATAGGGTGATTTATCCAATTGGAGACTATATATCTAGTAGCTAATCATCAAGTTCAGCTTTAGTAGTACTTCAAGGAGAAGTTCAAGACAGCACGTGACTTTGGCTGGACGCTCTGACATATGTCATGAAATCTAAACGAGCAATGTAAAGACGATAAGAATAAGACCAAGAAGCAGCACGTTCAAATGGTGGTGAGAGCGCTAGAATGTTAAATGTTATGCAAAGCGTCGGCCTGAGACCTGTATATGCTTGCGGAGAATCATGGCTTCGGTACGACACCAAAAATTATACTAGAAGGTGAAATCAGCTAGATAAGAATAACTAGTCACCTCCAGGACACTAGAGAGTAATTGCTCTGATTAGAGACTTTATAGCAAGTAACTAATCCTCAATTAAATCGTTAGCGAGCGCGTGATGATAAGTTCAAAATAGCACACGCCTTAAGATAAGCCCTCAACAATTAAGATGTGGTGCACTCGTCACATACATGAACGACTGTCCGAACAAACAATAGAATAAGGTAAAAAGGATAAAACCGACATTCAATGAAAAGATGTTCATGCATTCTCTAATTAATTTAGTAAATACTAATGATAATAAAAATATAACACTATTTACTAAAATTTAAATCTGCAGCTTCTTTCTGTATTTTTTATTTTAGCTGTCCTATCTTGATGTAGAAGCTTTCACATATACAACCAGGAATTAAAAGGTCCATTAAAAAGTTAGGGTACACTTCCAAAATGCCAGATATTTATTTAAAAAAATTAAATGGATCCCAATAATTCAAATATTATTCAGTAATCGTTCATCGCCCAAATGTAGCATTACAATAAAATCAGGTGGCCACATAGTTATTAAGGCACTAAGTTTGACTGACAAAGCCAAACTCAAAAAAACCGGGGAGTACAAGAGCTGCAGACAGCCTTAAGTCAGTGGCCTGCATAATATTTAAAACATTTGCTTGTACCATGGTTTTTCGTCGTGAGTAAGGCTAGCGGCATTATAAGTAGCATCCCTTCTACTAGCTGGGACCCATGAGGAGGACTTCCATGGCAAAACACCCTCTTGCCACATCTCTTCGACTTCCTCCAAGGTNCAAGTAACGTGGAGACTCTGGAACAAAACTCATACCTAGAATCATCAATGCAGCCCATGCAAAGCCCAAGCCTAATGGAAGTCTCCATTGCTTAGCGTCATTGTAGCTGCTCTTGGTACCGTAATTGCTGCAGTTACCCAAGAAGATACCAGCGGTAATCATCAACTGGTAACAGGAAACCAAGGCACCTCTCAAGTGCTTTGGAGAGGTTTCAGAAATCAACATTGGGGACAAAACAGCAATCCCACCGACACCCAAACCAGAAATAATTCTTCCAATGAAGTATTGGTACCACTTATGGGAAGATGTAATTTGGATGACAATACCGATGACATACACAAGGACAACAATGGTCAACCCCTTTTTACGACCGTAAAGGTCACCGAACTTGGATAGCAAAAGACCACCAACAGCACAACCAATATTGAAGATAGACACAATTAAACCAGTTCTAGTATCTGAGAACTTGTGTCCACCGTCACTTTGTCTTTCAGCAAACCTGTTAACATAATCGGTATGTTTGATAAATCCGGAAATTGTACCGGTATCCCATCCAAAAATAAAACCACCGAACGCAACCATTAAACAGCACAAGCATACAAAAATGTAGTCTTTTAATGGTCTGTTAGTGGTGGGAAGCTTTGAGTAGTCTTCAATTTTTTCTTGAGGTCTTCTCTCATAACGTTCTACAGAAACATTACTCTTGGTAGGTGTAATGTCACCGGAAAATACAGCCTGCTCGCCGTTCATTGTAAAATAGAAAGTTGTAACGAACGATTAATACAGCTTGCTCTACTAGAAATTTCTCCAAGAAAGAGTTACTAACAGAATTTATAAAACTCTGGGGGATGCTATCCCATATTTATAGGTTTTCTTATTCTGTTCTTTCCCACATTTTTCCACCCTCGACCCAGCACTCCACATTATTTTCCAACTGAAAAGAAAAACCACACCATACACGTCTATGTGAATCTCTGGGCACCTTGCTCAAATTATTTTACTACTAGCTCACTTACGTAGACCCCTATACGCAGCTAGCCTGCCCTCTCCCTCTTAGTTATGTGCGTCTGTTACTTTTTCTTATTGCTAATTACGTAGCTCTCGGATAAACTTCAAGTTCCGCACGAACATTTCTCCGTCGGAAACGGATTTTTTCCCAAGATCAGATAATCCGGACCGTTCCAAATCCAAAACAAGACAGGGTGCACTGTAGCAACACAGCAAAACAGACTTGCTTTCGTTCAAAAATGAGATTATCTATATTTATGAAGCATTGGTAGTCTCAGCCAATACCCACAAAGCAGCGCCACCTCCGCCCGCTTCCGCCCTGTAAATTTCTTCAAATGTATTAAAAATACGGAGCAAATACTTGCAAGCCTACGTACATACTATTATGATTAATTAGAAAAGATATTCGAAATCGCAGTTCCGGTTATTAGTAATTATGCGGATGAGTCTGGGTCGTCAAACTCTGAGATATAGGTGATTTCACACCATCCCAACCCCTTGACAGTGGCGTCGTCTACCTTTAGTGAAATCTCAGAAGCAAACTGATATATGTAAGGTTTAGTACCCGCTACTCCTGAAACGATATTCTTGACAAAATTAGGCACTTCAGCCATGACGTCGACACGTTCCACTAGTTGGGACAAGACGCCCTCGGCGTGAGCAGAAAATTTCTCAGCCGAAGCAGCATCGTCATCCGTGACCTTGCTGCTTATACCATCAAAATCAACGCTCATAGCTTTTGGCACAGGCCAGCCTACCGAATCTGGCGCTGGGTCTACATGAGTGACAGTGTTATCGACCGTAACAGCTAAAATCGAATCTTTGTCACAAATGATACCAATTGAGACTTTAGTATTCCCGTACGAACGCGGAGTTGTAAACTCCATAAGAACAGCAGAGTGCGTAGAGGACTGGAAGTTTAAAAAGTTCCACGCTTTGGCGGCATGATGAGGCTTCATACCTTGAATTGCCATCACCATCATCGACCTATCATTTTCGAATGAAACGGTATGTTCTCCCCTAACCTCAATGGTACCGCTGAGTGAATTACGCGGCCAGAAGATATGTCTCATCGTCCCCCAAGGCTCTTTAGGATTATCACCGTAGTATGTGACAGGGTCGTCGCCAACCTTGACACCAGGCGTTAAACGCTGAACAGTGATGTCAACAATACTATCCTTGTTTACTGATGATTTTAGATGGTACTCGGTCCCGTCTTCGTTCATTTCTAGTGAGAGATTGTCTGCGTAATAGTTGCACTTATCGGTACGGAAGTTTTCCAACTTAGTTGATGTCCAAATACATAACTCTTTCTTCTCCTCATGATACAACCGGAAGATGAATTGGCCGGTAGAGTGTATACCGCTAATGTTAGAGTTTAGCACTTGCGCAAAACCGGCAATACCTTCGTCCTCCTTGGAAAAATAGAACGTGGCGGTTTCGACATTAGTAGAGGAGGGGTTTAGCCACTCAAAGTCTTTCTTGCTTGTCTCGCGGAATGGTTGCTTGTTCTTTACCCTGTCGGTTGCAGTATGGATGCATTCTTTGCCATACTCAGGCTCGGCCATGCCCGTGACCGACGAAATACCACCTTGGATCCACTTTAACATTGCTTAGAACCAATTTAACTTTCAGTTTGGATAGGATGAAGTACTGTACCTATGAACAACAGTAAGCAAAAAAATTAACGAAGACGAAGTTGGTTTTGAGGTCTCTAAATTATTGGCACGTGACGTATAATGTATCTGCAAACGAACAGACTGGCGACTGCTGCGGAGCTCGGTTAAAGAACATCGAAGACACAATGGGTGTAAGACTGGTTTGAGGTGTTATATTGCGATGTCAGGAGCCCGTCTTTTTCTTTCGAAGTTAAGCATTAACTACTGCAGAATAGATTGCAACTACTGGTTACCCGGTGTTGGTAACAGTAAGTGATAATTGAAAAAATTTGAGCTCGTTTTTTAATAGAGCACAGAGCAGGACTGGAATTAATACATACGAATTACTTCAAAAAGCATTCAACAGTGTTAGCTTGCGTCCTAGGATGATTGGAGGTCGAATTATTAGCAAGCCGTTTATAAGGACTTACATTGTGCCAAATTTGGCTCATTTGAAAAGGGAAGACGGGTTGCCTGGTGTCCTTACAAAAGATGGTTTGAAAACGGCATGGTTTGATCGAGCAGAGCATTATGTGGGTAAGATCAATGAACTCTCAGCAGGTGCTGAACAGCCCCCTCTTGAAAGCATACTTACTGACCTATGGTCAGTGCCCTCTAAGAGGACGCTCTATAACTACTCTTCACTATTGTACAATCTAAAGTTCACATTCTCAACACTACAAGGGGTTTCTTTGAGCTTGCCTGACAAGATGGAAGCCCATGATGTGCTAAAAGCCGCTAGTCAAGGTTTAAAATACGGAAATGAACCAATGGACCGCGGCTGCGAGAGGCTGCACCAAGAATTAGTACAATCGTTTGGCTCCATTGTAGAATTCAGAACATTACTTTTAAACTCGAATCTGGCTATCTCAGGTGATGGACACACATGGCTCGTAGCGAAGAAAGCAAAAGGTGTAGACGCCGGTGCGAGCGCTTACTATGAGAAACTTTTCATCGTAAACACATATAATGCAGGATCGCCCTTGAGCTTGAGCAAGGTTGCTCATTTTAAGCAGCTTGAAGCTACTCTACTAGCAGATGAGAATAATCCAGATCGCAAAGGCAGCGCCGTAGCGGAGGACGCCGTAGATAAAAAAATATACTCCAGGAACACTGAGTTCGTTCCTCTGCTGGCTTTGGATGCTTCCCCTAAGGCATGGCTGCACGATTACGGAGTTTTTGGAAAACAGCAATACTTAGATCGAGTGTGGGAGGCTATCGACTGGAGTGTCGTTGAGACAAGACTTCCTGCAAAGCAGGACACATCTCGTCTCAATTTCTAGATTCGGACTGCACCATGCCTATTTATCTTGTATATAGTGTTGTATTCTTACATATATTGCAATACCACCATTCACCATAGGCTACTTGGCGTCAGAGGCTTTGTGGAGAGCACGAGTTATTATACATGCACGAAATGAGTATAGAACCATTCTCTTTTTTTTATAATTTATAAACCGAAAATGTACAATTAGGAAGAAAGTTTAATGTAAAAAAATACTAAGAGATAAGTGAATAACGAAACGATATACGATAATTTTTGGTGGAAGTACCATGTGATATAGAAAAGTACAAACTAAGCATCTTTTGTGACCCAAAGTTATGCCACGGGAAGGCATCAACCATAGGTTTTCCACTACCGGTAATCTTTACCACCCTATACAAACCCTGAAAATTATAGTTTAAAAAGGCCCTCTATTATCCATTTCCTCATGCACATTCTCCGTTTACCAATTTTTTTTTGCATTTTTTGTGTCTTGCATTTGTTGCGCATATCATATGGGGGACACCGTGTAACACTAGAAACACCACTTTCTTTCATGAAGAAGCTAATGTGCACAGGTCCAGTTATCTTCCCACTCATAGAAGCAACCGCATACGCATCTCAAGGTTCGTATTTCAGCGCGAGGGAACAACCGATAAGCAATTAGATTAGGCTATGATCAGCCCCTTCTATTAACCTTTAAACTCTTGACTCGGCGTAAAAATTTATTGCCTGACGATGGCTTTCTCATGTCATTATCATAATTGGTGCCAACGTAGAGTTCATCATCATCTGCTTTAGAATCGTCGCTCTCCAAGTGGCCTGAGTGAGTTTTTATCAGCTTTAGGTTACCATTTCGCCTAGCTGCATGGTTACCAGAGTTACCTGAAAGACCTGCAGACTGCTGTGCAACTGGAGGACTTCTGCCTAGCCGCTGGCTCAAAGACTTCTTCCTCCCAAGAGTGTTTTGCCTATGCATAGCTTCTTCAATGGCCACGGGGGCCGCAGGCGCACCGTCCAAAAATGTGGTGGAGCCTAGACCTTGCGTCGTAGGCCCGTGCACCAAGTCGGCCTTGACTTTTGCATCAAATTGCGTCACTTCCTGATGCGGCTTGATGGCATCCAAAGTATTATTTGAGGAATTAGCAGACTGCATACCAGAATTTGCAGAGCGGTATAAATAGCTGTCATCATCTTCTAAGCCAAATACTTGATCACGCGCCGAGGGGGCTTTAGAAGGCCCCGACAAGGACGAATTTGGCCCATCCTTAGGGAACGCCAAAACCGGCGCAACCTTCTTGTTCTGATTACGGTGTGGAGTACATGCATCGAACGGACCGTCATGATGGAACGCTCCGCCAAATAGCCCTGTAACATCCATCTTATCAATCGTATCGACATTCTTGGGTAATGGCACTTTCGATGAACCCTTACGCTCTTTACCTGAAGTGCCGTGTCTCGAACGATCCTTCACGTGTCCATAAGGCCCCTTGTGGTCGGCCCCGCTCTTTGAGTGCTGCCGTGGACGCGATGAAGATGAGACTGAACCGTGCCCGTGCTCCGCCTTCCGGCTGGAACTACCCGTCCTGTAACGAGGGTCGCCCTTCTTGTCTGCAGTATAGCCACTGCTGGCCCTCGAAGACCTTGTTACTTCCTCATAAGCAGGTGGAAGATCTTCCTCTCCTCCATTAGCTTGCTTACCCTCAATATACGCTCTTCTTAACTGTTCCTTTTCTTCCTGCGCACTGAGATAGGGGCCTGCTCTCTCGTTACGTCCTCTTCTGCTGTGACTTTGTCCTTCGCTGATATGCGGTTTCCGCTCGTTTGGCTTTCTGTTGTTGTGTTCGGCACTGTGGTGCTTGTAACTGTTAGCTGATGCACTTTGCGTCCCACCCGGCACATCACTACTGCTAGTGCTGCTAGCCTCCAGGTCGTCCAAGAACGGATTATTAGACCCTGCTGGTGGTGGAGAACCCATACTGAAAGTTCAAGTTAGTAAATGCTCTTGTTAATTTTTTGCCAGCTACTATGTTACCTGTGTCTTGTAGAAGAAAAAGCCATAGCCAGAAAAGCTTGTCGCTTTTTACCTCATTCAACACTCTTGTCGATACTTTCAGGGGGGAAGGGATAGTTTTTTTTTTTAAAAATTTTCTGAAACATGAAACACACAGCCCTATCGAACCACCCGCTTTGACACATGAGTGACTTCGACCTTACAATAGGAAGATAGTAAGATCCTGCGGAAAGTTTGAGTGGATTGCGTACATCTTCTTACATTTACACCCTTAGTAGATTATTTCTCTTTCTTTTACCCCTATAGCTTTTCAACTTCACACAAATGGCATAGAAAAGATCTGGACAAGGCTTCTGGTTTCAGGGGCTATGTGGAAGGCTTTTTCAGGTATAGTGAGTAGCGGCTCTGGAAAACTGGTTGCTATAAAACATACCTATAAGAACTTAGGCCTGTATGCTGCGAAGAGGGAACAATATACTGTCCATTCTCCGGAATGCTGCCAGAGCATGAATTCTGGGAACCTGTTCTCACATTCAAAAAGTTAGGTTGCACTACAGTATTGCTAGCAACCCATGCTCGAAGTTCTGAATCGGTTCCTTGTGGGTCCATCTGCAGCAGCTCCACAGTGGCGTTTCTAAAAGGGTTGTTGTTCGAAAACCTGCGAGAAGGGGGCGTGGACGTAGTAGATGCGGGTCTTTCACGAATCATTTCAACGCCTCTATAGTGTTCGCTGCTGCTTAAATAATTAATAGTGTTAGCTGTTGCGGTGATGTACCACGTATTCTTACCGTACAAGGCCACTTTATTGCTCAGTAGGAGGACCTTATGAACTAGACTTCTGTTGTTGCTACGAACAGGTTTGCAACCTTATGATTCAGTGGATTACTGGGTCTGAAAATGGCTGAATGGCTACCACCTAGCAATCTTGATCTGCGTTAATTGTTATCCGCGGGGCAATGTCCGTGTTTGCGAGTATAACGTAAATGAGGCCTTTCTTCAGAGAAGAATGCGGAAGAAGCAATGGGTATGAATCTAACAGATAGTATGACTGCAGGTTTGGCAGAAGAATGCATCATGACGAAAACAAGGAAGGAGACTTTTTGCTCGAGCGCGAAAAGTTTTTCTCTCCATTGTCTATGGGGAACAAATCATACTTAACGAGGTTAGATGGACGAAGACTATAGAGGCTAAAATTGTATGAAAGAGGATAAATTATCAGCATCGTTCTTCGCTGATGCGCTAGGTTTGACATAGCGGTCATGCTCGATATTGTCCTTGATGGCGCGATGGAGCACTACTAGGTAGTTGTTGTAAGCTTCGATCATTTCAATGGACTTGTCTTCGCACATAATTGATGACATAACTGCGGAGTAATATTGGTCAACATTTGGCCTTAGCGGCAAGACAGGAATGTAGGAGCTGTTTAGTATCTGTGACCAGTATTGCACAATGTTACGGGCGCGGAAATTGATATCAGTGTCGACTTCAGGTAATTGAGCTCCAAACAAAGATAGGGAGCCATAGTGAAGGGTTCCGGGGTCGGAGCCCGTGAGCAAATCCGAAAGGAGGTTAGCATTAGTGTGTTCATTGAACCAAAGGTAGATCACGTCGCCGTGGCAAATGAGGTAACAGCCGCCGCTAATGAGAGAACTGTGTGAATTTGTGACTGTAAGCGCATCGGTGGAGCCTATTTGCAAGAGGAGGTTATTCTCGTCGTAGAATGTGAAGTCTTCATCCGCCAATGGCTCGTGAAGAGGGAAGATCTGAGGATACAACTTGTATGACAGTTGATGTAGATTGTAGGTATGGTACTTGAAATAATCAATCAAGCGTTCGTTCGAGCGGCTAGAATGAGTATTATTTCTCAAGAGCTCAGTTTTTTGGAAGGATAGGAGGTATGCAGGGAGGGCTTTCAGCGAATCCGGTATGATCAACTGGGAGCCATGCATGCCGTCAACGAGAGCACGGTATTGCGTCAAAATATTAATGAGCTTGTTCTCAACTGACTTGCGCACATGGACGAAGTTACCATCGTTGATGTCGAAGAGTGCATCCTTGATAATGGCGCTTGCGATGACATCTTGGTTGGCAAACCTGAAAATTTCCTCAATCTGAGCTGTTGCAATGGCATTCAAATTTATTGAGCGGACCTTCCGAACGCCATCAACATCTGTGTATAACAGAGCCGCTTGGAAAGAGACTTCGGAACCAGGCTTGAGCTTATCATCGTACTTAAAACTCACCATTACATTTTGGTCGCGGGTTAGTACGGGGATGATAGGGTCTTTATCCGAGTTACCGCACGCCATAGTGTGATAGTTGCTAACAGAAAGGCCTGAAGAACACCTTACCTTTAGTTGCGCCTGGTAGCCCACAATACTTGAGACAGAGTGCAACATATCGTTTACAACTGTGAATTCATCCTTGTTTATGTGGAAGTTTGGATAATGTTTCACAACGCCAGAAGTGACCATAGAAGCATGGCCCAAGGTGGCCAAGTCCAGGAACATGCTTCCAGTGCAGAAAAGGTCGACAGAAACGTACGATTTCAACATATCCTGAGCGAGCTTGCTGTAGTACTCATTCTCACACTTTAGATTTTTCTTCAAGCCGTCATCCTTCTTAATGGAAAGATTGCCTGTACCTATAGTAGGCATAGTATTCATGGAAGCAATGATCTTACCACCATTACCGTGGGTAACTGTATTTAGAGCCAACAAAGCCGCTTCCAATGCAGAACCCAAACATGATTCTGCTTTGTGCGAACATTTGTCGTCCTGGATATAGGCTTCTAACTTTGACAAAGTGTCTTGGATAACATGCATTGATTCCTCTGGTCTTACGAACAAGCCACTGTATAATGGCAAGAATATTTCCTTGACTTCAGAAACGATCAACTCCTGCGCATGGGGTGATTCAGGTCTCAAGTTAAAGAATCGCAGCCACCTGTCGTACGCAATAATAGCGATCTTACAGTTAGGCTGATTCTCAGCAATGTAGTTAATGGCCGTACGCACACCTTCAATAGCAGCAAGAGAACTCTTATTCTCATTCGCCCAAAAAGATACATCAACCAAAAAAACATAATGCAATGGCACCGTTGGGTGCCCCTGTTTGACGTTGTACAGAGCAGGCACAAGGAACTCCACTACGCCATTACTGCGCTCTGGATCCTCGGGGATCCCTAGCTCTGCCCCCCCCATTGATAAAGGCCCGTATCTCTGATGAGGAACTTGTGTCTTAATCTGGCACATATTACAGATAGCTTTGTAGTCATGTGTGAAGACATATTTCGGATTAACGTAAGAGCGACAACGCCTGCAACGTAGAGGCCCATCTTCAGCGCGTGCATCTACCACTTGCACTTCCCCATCCAACACAACCTCTTTAGCAAAAGGCTGCACCGCTAAGCAGACTGGGAGCTTCGTGGCTGCCCGTAGCAGCTCAGTTATTGGAATCCTACACATTGATAGCGACAATAATCTCGGATCGCAAACAGCTTGTCTTGCAGAATAAAACTGAGTAGTGGCTAGAGGTGGTTGCACTTCTACAGCCGGAACAAATGTCCTCGATAGCATCTGCTGTTGATCTTCAATTCGTTGGGTTGCTACTAAATGAGAAGTTGGTGCTGGTGGCAACGTGTGGCCCGCAATGTTTGCAGAGTACTTGTCAGTTTCTGGAACATTGTCCCTCACATTGACCCCCGCACCTTCAAAACGAGCAGCTGCGGCAGGATACGTTGCTCCCACTATCCCTGCTCCCCCTGGCACATTAGCTTGTGTAGTATTGCTAAAATTATGGAATGCACGGAAAGGTCTTTTATTTTTCTTTCCGCTGCTTTGATCCAAAGAAAGGTTAGATACACTTTCTGTTAGACCATTCATTTGTAATATCCTCAAAGATGAGATCTGGATTAGCCACCCTGCAGCTTATGGCGCTGAATTGTTTTGCGTGAGCACAGAATCTATTTGTATATATATAGATATATTTTATACATAATATATACCATACGTATACGAAAAGAGATTCCAAGATTTTTCGCTGCAAGTAAGGCGGAATAATCACCTTATACGTATTAAGAAAATAAGAGATCTTTATGGTATTTCAGGAACTATTAGTAGCGTTATGCATATAGATACATAGTGGGTTGGATGAAACGATGGCAGTTTATTATAACTTAGTGTTCTTGTGAAGAAAAGGGAAGATTATTGCAGTGATATTAGAAAATAGGTACGATTCCCTTGGGCGGTATGTTAGATCTATGCCAACGAGCCCAACACCACAATAGTCCCTAAGGCAATAAAGCCTCCTGTGACAATGGAAATTGGTGTCAACGAAAGAGGATGATATTGCAGGAAGTTTCTGTTTGTGTGAGCTTGATTGACCATAGTATAATGGCCCGATGCATTTGCTAGTGTAGTTGAAGAGAGAACAGTCGTCGAACTAGCCTTAGGTGTAGTATAAAATGTCTTGCTTGCTCCAGTTTCAGTTCGTATAGTTCCGTTAAACGAGCCGCGCACGCCCACTGTGTCTCGAAGAACTGATAAAGTCAAAGAGTCATCAACACTGGCTGTTTTCGCATAGGGTATTTTACCTGGGCTTATTGCTGCCGGTGTTAAAGCAGAGCCACTCGAGGAAACAGTATCGTTGGCGTTCCTGCTTTGGGCTATTCCAATTGTTAGACCTTCCAAGTCCATAGCAAGATATATGCTACGGAGGAATGAGCGACCTAAAATTGTAAAGCCAACCTCAGAGTTTGGCGATATTTTAAGAGTACACGTTTGGTTGAAACGATCTTTATTTTCCGAGACAACTGATGTGGCGGGAGTGATGAAATAGGACAGCGGTACTTGAATAGAGGCATTGCCAAATTCAAAACTTAGCGTGGCGTTTATGTCGGCAACTGAACAATCCACGAACAATAAGCCCATTGATCGATCATAATATCCCCTCGTTTGTGAGGCTATCTGAGTGAAAAGCTCCGGAGGAAGGTAAGATACAGCCGATTTTGTGTCGAGCAGCACAGGCTCTTTGAAAGAAGGTGCTGTAAGATTTGTAAAGGCGCCAGTGGAGTTAATGAGGTTCACCTTTGTGAGGGGAATAATAGGATAGTTGCGCGATACTACATCTGTAACGGAGTCACGGTATGGTAACATATCGTACTGAAATAGATCACCAACATAGTATTGCGGGTCAACGGCCCCCAGTACTAGGCTACCTACACCTTCGTGAACGGTAACAAAATCTGGTGCTCCGCCGTCGTCGTTCCCTAGCCATAAAGAATATGAACAAGAGGAAATTAATTCTGCGTTTTTTGCCATTTCCAAGAAATAAAAGGAAGAATCGTAACGATCGCTATCCATAACATCGGAATTGACAAATATTTTGCCTCCTAACCCTAGTGTACAACTTATAACGGTCGATGATTCGGTTTCGAAAAATGAGGCACGGGTGAAGTTCAGAGATCCCAATGTTAAATCCCACTGAAGTTGAGTATCTCCGAGTTTGACGGAATTCTCTGTATTATATCTTACAGTAGGCAATGTTAACTCATCAGAACCGAGGGTATATGTGAAATTTAAATGTGACAGTGCAGTCAGATTGTAAACGGAATCTGAAATGTTCAAATGTGATGGACTGCGCTCCGGAAAATAAAGGCCACCACCCGTGCAGTTTGTATAGGGATTATTGCATTCGGGATAAAGGCGACCAGAGATTAATGTTGTATATGGTAGCATAAGGTCAATTATCATCTGTTGAGGTTGCGTATTACCCACGTTAGCATGCACAAAATATGACTGCATACCGTCTTTTGCAACTGGGAGAGTCGGGAACAAAATATTGTCATCTAATGTCAAGCTGTGTCCCATCCCCACCAAGGAGATTAAAACGCTTAACAGAAACATCATGAACTATTCATTCAGATGAGCTTTTCTCAAAAAGCTTTGCTGGAACCCAACACTATACTGTAGTCTCCTTCAGGGCAAGAGGGCCACTTCTCTGGATAGTTATAGTAAGCTTCAACCAAGTGATGCCAAAGTTTGCTTCCGGTACAAAACTATTGATAGTTGTCTGCGTAAGCACTGAAGACATATCTAATAGCTCTTTTCTATCGTAGATGCGGAGATGGGGGGAAATTTTGGGAAAAGACAGCAAAAATTAAACGAGTTTAGCCCTTGACGTAACAAAGCCCGGGTAACAGCAGGGTGGACCGTTATATGTGCGGGTAACAAAGCAGTTAACACCAAGATAGCCAAGCAAGCATGAAAGTAGTAATTAGTCACTAATTGTAGAAAGCTTCTTCTAGTTAGAACAAGAAGACCGAAGCCGCCAGTAGCATGTCCTCGAAAGGAAGGTATATCAAGGGGCGAGTCGCCAATATCCTAAGTGATTTTAAAATACGGGAGGACCATGAATCCTCTCGGTCGTTGTCTGAAACATGCAGCGAAGAGACAATGGCACGCAATCCTGGTAAGATGACAGATATGGAACGTGCTATCTATAACACCAGCAAACGATCAAAAACTTTCAACAAACATCTCTCCATCCGGCATTTATTGACACTTGCAGTGGGCGGTGCTATAGGTACTGGTATGTTTATCAATACAGGCAGTTCGCTAAGTACTGGTGGGCCAGCATCCCTTATAATAGCCTGGACGATTATATCGACTTGCCTGTTCACTATTGTAAACGCTCTTGGGGAACTTGCAGCTGCATATCCAGTTGTTGGTGGTTTCAACGTCTACGTTACGCGATTCGTGGAGCCTTCTTTTGGGTTTGCCATTAACCTTAACTATCTAGCCCAATGGGCAGTGCTGCTACCTCTACAATTAGTGGCTGCTTCTATAACTATACGCTATTGGAACAAAGATGTCAACGCTGACATTTGGGTTGCGATTTTCTATGTGTGCATATTTCTGGCTAATTTGCTGGATGTTAAATCTTTCGGTGAAACGGAGTTTGTATTATCTATGGTAAAAATCCTCGCTATAGTGGGGTTCACTATATTGGGCATAGTACTTATATGTGGTGGTGGCCCGGAAGGTGGTTACATCGGTGCAAAATACTGGCATGATCCTGGCCCCTTTGTAGGGACTACCCCAGGTAGCCGTCTAAAAGGGATTTGTTCGGTTTTCGTCACAGCTGCTTTTAGTTATAGTGGAACGGAGTTGGTTGCAGTATCTGCTGCTGAATCTATAAATGCCCATCGCACCCTGCCGAAGGCCGCAAAGAGAACATTTTGGCTAATAACTGTTTCGTACCTTTCCATTCTTACGGTGATCGGCTGTCTAGTGAGCAGCAAGGACTCGCGTCTGCTTTCTAATGGCTCCTCTGTTGATGTTACAGCTTCGCCAATGGTCATTGCTATCGAAAATGGAGGTATCAATGGGCTACCATCCCTAATGAACGCTATAATCCTTATTGCCATCCTTTCCGTTGCAAATAGTTCTGTTTATGCGTGCTCACGTTGCATGGTCCCTATGGCGGAAATCGGGAATCTACCCCGCTGCCTAACCTATGTCGACAGAAAGGGGCGCCCTATCATTGCTATTTTGGTAACATTATTTATTGGTCTTTTATCGTTCATTGCTGCAAGTGAAAAAAGACAAGAGGTATTTACCTGGCTGAGTGCCTTATCAGGCCTATCATCGCTTTTCTGCTGGTTTGCGATCAACCTGGCACACATCCGTTTTCGTCGCGCCTTCAAATCCAGCGGTCGTTCTCTTGAAGAGCTTCCGTACTTGTCCATGACAGGTGTAATGGGTTCATACTATGGATGTATTATGATCGCTGTTGTGCTAGTAGCTTCCTTCTACACATCTCTTTTCCCTGTTGGTGGGAGCGGTGCAAGCCTGCGCTCCTTTTTTGAGGGCTATCTCTCGATGCCTATATTCCTGTTCTGCTACGTAGGACACAAAATATACACAAGGAACTGGCAGCTGTTCATCAGATCTGGGGATATAGATGTAGACAGTGGCCGTCGTAACTACAATTTGGAGGAACTCCAAATTGAAAAGAAACTAGAGCGCGATGAGCTAAAGAATAAATCTTTGTTCATGCGTTTCATAGATGTTTGGTGTTAATGGAAACAACACCTTAAAAATGTAATTATGCCGAAGGCATCTCTTTAGGTGATGATGTCTTTATAGTAGTTGGTGGATTTCGATTACTTGGCTGGCGTCATACAAATATCACTATTTACGCAGTTAAAAAAAATTTTCCAACTATCAAGGTTCAGTCAAACCTTACAATAGTAGTTGCATAAGATAGTACTTGACTTTCGTTGATCCGGTTCTTAACAAGCGTTAGAATAACCAGAAGAGTCGTTACGATGTCGACTTCAAACTGTAGATTCTATGAGAACAAATNCCCTGAGGTAGACGATGTTGTTATGGTCAACGTTCAACAGATCGCTGAAATGGGCGCGTACGTGAAGTTGCTCGAATATGACAACATCGAAGGTATGGTGCTATTGTCAGAGTTATCTCGTCGGCGTATTCGTTCCATTCAAAAGTTGATTCGTGTGGGCAAGAATGAGGTGGTTGTGGTTCTACGTGTGGATAAGGAGAAGGGTTATATCGATCTTTCAAAGAGACGTGTGTCCAGTGAGGACATGATTAAGTGTGAGGAGAGGTACCAGAAGTCCAAAGCAGTGCACTCCATCTTAAGGCAGTGCGCTGAGAAGTTCCAGTTTTCGTTGGAAGAGCTTTATAAAACAGTTGCATGGCCTTTGAGTCGAAAGTACGGTCACGCCTATGATGCCTTCAAACTATCTATTGTTGACGAGACCGTCTGGGAGGGCATTGAACCTCCATCTGCCGAAATTTTTGATGAATTAAAGCAGTATATCAGCAGACGTCTGACTCCACAAGCTATCAAGATCAGAGCCGATGTTGAAGTTTCATGTTTTAGCTACGATGGTATCGAAGCTATCAAGAAGGCTCTTAAGGCTGCCGAAGCTACTTCCACAGAGCAAATGCAGATTAAAGTGAAGCTTGTCGCTGCACCATTGTATGTTTTGACCACCCAGGCTCTAGACAAGAACCAGGGCATTGAAGCCCTCGAGCATGCGATCTCCAAGATCGAAAGCGTCATTGCTGAATACCAAGGTGTCTGTAACGTCACTATGTCTCCAAAGGCTGTGACTGCCACCGAAGACGCTGAGTTGCAAGCCCTATTGGAGAGCAAGGAGCTGGAAAACCGTTCTGACTCCGAAGATGAGGACTCTGAATACGAATGATCCGCTCCTCATAGTTTAGATATACCTACTTGTTAGCCATATGTATATTTTCCGTTATGATAATGGTATCATCTCTACTCTAGTTTACTCTGCCAGCTGTATGGCTGGTCTCGCTAGCAACTAATATATCACGTGATCACGTTCGCAGGGGCTTTTACTCCATTCAAAACGTAGAATAAGGAAGGACGTCAAACTCAACAGCGCGATTGCGTCTGAACATATGTGGTGTGTTCCCTAGTTATATCTGCAACAGAAGCATCCTACAATATTTGCTAGGGCGTAGGCCACAACACATCTAGCAAGAAGCTCAAGTATAGTGGGAAGTACCATAAAATGACTAGCAGNCCTGCCTCTCACGCGGGGTCTTGGTACCTATCCAATCCAGGTAGGTTACAGCAGCAGTTAAAAACTTTCTGCGCAAGTGCAACTGAACTTAAAGGAGGTGTAGTGAAAGGAGCAAAGATTATCATTTCTCCCCATGCAGGTTATGCCTACTGTGGTAGCACTATGGCATGCTCATATGTTAAGTTAGACCTTCAAGATGTTAAACGTATTTTTATTCTTGGTCCTAGCCACCATTTTTATTTCGAAAACCGCGCGCTATTGACACGCTATGAAACGTTGGACACACCTCTTGGGTTGCTTGATGTTGATTGCGAGGTTGTGAACAGTCTGTTGGAAAAAAGGGATTTATTTGGCCCGTTGGAAAATGAGTACGACGAGGATGAGCACTCCTTGGAAATGCAATTTCCCATGCTCGCGCATTTGATTCAAGCTGAGGGTCGTGAATTATCAAGTATCAAGGTCGTTCCCATGCTGATTTCCCACAATACACGTGAGGTTGATTACGCGCTCGGTCGTGAGCTCAAGGATTATCTGGATTCTGGCGATTCTGCTATTATTCTCAGCTCTGATTTCTGTCACTGGGGTCGACGCTTTGGCTATACAGGCTACGTAAATGGTTTGGAAGATATCACTGATGCCATCGCAGACGGCACGGAGATAGAAACACTCACCTCGCGTAGTAAAATGGATCATCATAGGTTGAAGATTTACAAGAGTATCGAACTATTAGATTATCACGCCATGGAGATTCTTGGCCAACCCTCAGGACCCAAAGATCGATACCAATTGTGGAAGGAGTATCTTGATATTACAGGGAATACTATATGTGGAGAGAAACCAATAGGTATATTTCTATGCACACTTAGCCTTTTAGAATCATACCATTTCTTCGAGTGGGTTGGTTACTCTCAAAGCAGCAGTGTCATCTCCTTGGATGATAGCAGCGTCTCGTATGCAGCAGGTTACTGCGTACTGTAAGGTGTTAAGATTTGGGAGATCCTATCACGTGTGTTTTCGTATTTGGCACGTGATATTGGTGATGTCTTGCCACACAAGGGAAGTAGGGTTGGATGGAATAGTTTAAAGTACGAGCAACTATAATGGTATATAAGTCAGATGCTTGTATGAAATACTAGTGATTTGTCTTGTTGTAGTTTGCGGTACTTTGTTTTCCCTACATATTGAATTAAAATTCATAACACCTGAACAGAACGATGTCTATCTTACCACATGGAGGCACTTTAAAGGACTTGATTGCTAGGGATGCAGAACACAAGTCGGAACTTTTATCTGAAGTTGATGATTTGACCCAATGGATTTTGACACCAAGACAGATATGTGACGTGGAGTTGATCTTGAATGGAGGGTTTTCTCCGCTGGACGGATTTCTTTCCAAGCAAGACTACGATTCTGTGGTCAAGCAATCTCGGTTAGCGAATGGGGTCCTGTGGACAATACCGATCACGCTGGATGTTGATGAGGATTTTGCTTCAAGGCTTGATGTTGGGCAACGGGTGGCGTTGATGCAAGATGTAGACACTGCTATTGCCATATTGACTGTCAGTGACATCTATAAGCCTGACAAGAAACTGGAAGCTAATCAGGTTTTTCGAGGAGATAATGAGCACCCTGCAATTCGCTATCTGTATAATGAAGCGGGGGACTTCTATGTTGGAGGGTCACTTGACGCTATAAACTTACCTTCACATTATGACTACACCGAGTTTAGGAAAACCCCTGCAGAATTGCGTGCCGAGTTCAAAATAAGAGATTGGGATCGTGTAGTCGCTTTTCAAACACGTAATCCAATGCACCGTGCACATAGGGAACTTACTGTCCGCGCTGCTAGAGAGCATAATGCGAAGATTTTAGTTCATCCTGTTGTCGGATTAACCAAGCCAGGAGATATTGATTATCATACCAGGGTTCGTGTCTACCAGGAAATTATCAAGCGCTATCCCCATGGAATGGCACGGCTGTCCTTACTTCCACTCGCGATGCGGATGGCAGGCGATCGTGAAGCTGTGTGGCATGCTATTATTAGGAAGAACTACGGTGCAACTCATTTTATTGTCGGCAGAGATCATGCAGGACCTGGGAAGAATTCAAAAGGCATCGATTTCTACGGCCCTTACGATGCACAAGAGTTAGTGCACCAATATAGGCAGGAACTTGGGATCGAAATCGTTCCATTCAGAATGGTGACATATCTACCAGATGAGGATAGATATCTCCCTATAGATGAGGTGGACACGAAAGCTACTAGAACTTTGAATATTAGTGGTACAGAATTACGCCGTCGCCTAAGAGATGGTAGTAGCATCCCAGATTGGTTCTCTTATCCTGACGTTGTTAAAATCTTACGGGAATCCAACCCACCGCGGAGCAAGCAAGGCTTTGCATTGGTATTAGACCATCCTGCCGTTCGAAAGCTTTCTATTGCTTTGCTTTCAACGTTTTTGCAATTTGGTGGTGGGAGGCACTATAAAGTATTTGAACATAGTGACTCAGCAGATGTGCTTGCCCTGATCCCTGATTTCATCCGTAGTGGAGCTGGATTAATTATCACTAACAAGGTAAAACCTCAGGAAGAAGTACAGAATTACTATATTATAGGTCAGACATCTGCTGCTGACGTTAGTGTCACAGCGGATGAATCTATCCTGGGAATTGTGCAGAAGACTGTTCTGTTCCTTGAGGATAATGGTTTCTTAGTATTCTAACGTTAACAAGCCTCCAATATTTATATATTGACAAGTTGTCATACGATTTTTGATTATGTACTTATTTTCTTTTGAATTGAAAGTAGTTAAGCGTCATTCGACATTCAATTTATCATCCTGGGAGCAGAGTCGAACCTCGCTCATAAGCGCTGATACTGTCAGTTTACAAATCAGATTGCTGGGGAATGGATGCTTCGTCCACCTGCTAGTAGTAGACGCTCTTTTACCTCAAATTCATAATGAAGTTTTAACTTTGCGCGAAGAAACTAAGCCCCCTAATGGCCTTGAGAAATTCCTTCGCTCTCAGTGGCGCATCATTATAACAATCATTCAATGATAACGATAAGTTGAGAGCATATCTCTTGCTTCCCTTACAGGCCTCATCCGCTCCTGGCGCCATTTTTTTATAATTATCATTAATCAAAAAATCGAACGCGTCAGAACGATTAACCTTCGTAGAGCGCACTGCACCCATAGGCTCCAACTCATAGCTTACATCAAAACGTGGCTTCCGTGGATCAACTTGCAATAATTCCTCAAACAAGTTATTAACAACGCCCTTATTATTTTGACGTAATGCCATTTTATGCACATCCCGCAAAGAAACCTTAACATAGTTGTGTATAGCTTCTGTAACCTCAACCAACGAGGATTCATTGGGAACTTCAAAAACAAATTGCTCTGTGATAATGGCTGGCTTCTTAGGTTCTGCTTTAGCAGTCTTTGCCCGCTCAGCAGGGGACACATCAGTAGCCTGCAAAGGTCTCGATTCAATACCACTGAGATCCAATTTTTGCTGTTTCTGTATATATTCAGCAACGCTTACAACGCTTTTTTGTGGGATCTTTTCTAAGTAAGATAAGATATCACCCTTTAGCAATCTACCGTTGGGCCCAGATGCCTTGATTTTGGCAAACGCTTCTTCTGAAGATAAACCATGTCTGTGCAATAAAATTTGGGTGGATGGGAAGAGCGTTTGCTTAGGGTCCGCAGTACGTAAAACCCCAGACGCCGCAGAAGTTTCCTTGTACCCCTTCGTGTCTGCAACTTGCTTGGCTACATTAGTCTTTTGCTCCGGAGTGTTCGCAACATTACCTTTCTTTTCCAAAGGTTGGTCGCTAACTTCATCCTTTGGGATCTCTAAAGTTGATAAATCATCGTCCACTTCCGCAATATAGGCCACAACTTCACCAACCTTCACATCCTTAGAGCCATTGTCCCTCTTAATAGCAGCAAATTTACCGTCATCCTGTGCTTCCACATCAATTTGGGCCTTGTCAGTCTCGATTTCCAAGATTACATCTCCCGCATTGAAAGGTTCACCGACTTTATACTTCCATTCAACAATTCCACCCATCTCCATCGTTGGTGACATTGCTGGCATCTTGAATGCTTGAATAGCTTGTAGCACTCTGGGGGAATGAATATTACGGCTAATCAATAACAGATTCCTTCTATTCAATAACTTCACAGACAACATTTCACTTCCACTCAGGTAATACGATACTATAGTATTGGGCTACGAGCTTTCAAACTAGCCCTTCACAAAATATGTACAAGCTGTTTCTTCTAATTCATATCCTTATTACAACATGTAGCCACCGTTTTATTTTTCTTCCTACTAGCGTACGTCCCTGAAAGAGAAACTGTTCACAGCTAATTGGACGGTAACGCCCTAAATAGAACTTCTTGTAAGCCAAGTTGTAGGTACCTTGCCGTAGTATTATGGAAGTTTGTATGCTTAGCTACCTATCTAAGACATAATGCGTAAAGCGTAGATCTCGCGGTATTTAGAGGGCAGGTACGTGTTGCGACTCCACGTTAGCTGGCAGTGCAACAGTCCAATGCAACCTAGTTATATAGCTAGCAGCGCTTGAATCGGTCCAAACCACCAGCAAGCAACCTCATATGGGTGCGAGAAATAATTTATTGTTAACAGTTGAGGTATGGTTGTATAGATGTCTTTTGTAGATCCACTCAATGGATACTCAGTAAACACCGTATAACCTCAGTTACAAGATCCTAAATCCCTATTCAGAATGGAATAGAGACATGACTATATGCTCTAGTGTACCTATGCCTGAATAGTTTTTTATATAGGCAGAGAGCACCCCAGTATGTCTAGGTGACTACCATTTGAAATAGTGTGTGAGCACAGCTCATATTTCATAGCAGGGACTTGAGCTTGAGCTTGACGTATTTATTGTAGCTGCTGAGTAAGAAGGATCTCATAACTTCTATAGATTGTGTATATTATATATTAGAAGGCCCGATATGCACACGTTACTTCAAAAGGGTACATAGTAGAATAAAGAATGGCATCATTATAAGCCTTTAACAAGCTTGCTTGAACTGCCATACCATACGGGTTTATGCTTGTTATACTTCGGATATGCAGGAAGCACTATAATAAGCAGTACAACAAATACACCTCCAAAGAAGTACAACGTATTAGCTAAAGAATCCGTGGCATATCCATACAAACAACTGAACGTAGTGCCCACTAAAAGCAGCCGAGTTGAGAACTTTTCAACGTATTGCTGGGACCTGAAGTCTATTGGAAGGGCTAACTTATGACTTATCTCTTTAAACACCTCCATTATCTCTTGCGTGTTCTTATTGTGCTGTTTAACATGGTAAGGGTTAAAATTGTTAACAGGATGGCGAAAAAAGATTAAGTTCGACCATCACCTTCGCGTAACTTACCCAATACTTCATCATTAAATTGCGACATAAATTCTCTTGCAATACCATTAGAAGCGACTAGCTGAGCACTCATAACCCCGAACCGGTTCAGTTGTAGCTTCCAGTTAGAATTAATTTGTTCTTGTTCTTCTAAAAGTACTTGCCACTGCTTACTAGGGATTTCATAAGAAGATTGTGTGTTCCCAACGGGCAGCTTTCTAATGAACTGAAGCGAATGTACAAAACCGTTAAAGCAGTTAGATAGTTGGTTAACTAGACGAACATCATTTGTAGTTGCTAACTGAGACTGCATCTTGTCTTTTATAGTGCATATTCCTTGCAATATGGTCCTGTCTATAATATTCCTACATTGGATGAACTGCGATTCAGAAACTTTCTCATGTAGCTGTAGTTTGACTGCGTAAAGCCATTTTAAAAGTTGTTCTTTATCATCCTGTGTAACAACCTCAGCATCTGGTTGTTTAGGAAGTGAATCAAGATAGAAACAAAGAATTGACATCGTCCAAATTAGCTGTACTGAATCCAGTGTGTGTTGCACAATCAAGTGGTTGAGTTGATTATTCTCTGGCTTCTTCATTCTCGTGAACTTATTAAAGAGGTTTTATGGACCTGAACTTGGGAAGCTTTTACATGTAGTATCGTCAATTGATGATCAAATAGTTCACCAAACTGAGATTGTTTCCGTACTTTTCTTCTTTTAAAGCAGAAAACAACATTTACAGATGAAAGACTTACCAGAGAACCTAACTTAAATTTGTCAGTGTAGGATATATGCACAAGCTGTTAATTCAGACGGGCTTGCATGTAAGCTGTTACACTAACACCAATAATTGAGACTCATAGAAGCATACTTTTAAGCTTTTTATTTAGTGTCAGTATATAATAAGATTGCAACCATTTAGTAGATGGTTTTGATATCATAACAAAAAAGGTGCCGGTAAAATGGCTGAGCGAGGCTAGAAAGCAACGCTAGAATTAAATGCTAGGAATCAAGTTAGTGACTTGACTAAATTGTGATTGGTACATGTTTTGAAATCACAAGATGAGATATGACAGTAGAGATAATAGCCCAACGCAGTAGCCATTTGAAAGCTTGATGTTTGCTGCGCCTGCTTCATATGTATGCAATTCCGGATGGCTCGAAGTGGTCGAGGTTGATGTGGTCCTTGAAGTAGAAGTAGCCAGTCTTGAAGTTTGCGTTAGCTGAGTGGAGCTAGATACTGTAGTAGATGTTGATGGTTGGTTACAAGTTGTGCAGAGTATTGTGGAGGAATGCTTAGGATTGACACTACCAGCGTAAGATTCATTATAATCAGTTGAAACAGAGGATGAGATACCCATGTCCTTTGTGGAAGATGGCTCAGATGTGCTCTCAGTGATTGTACCTGTAATTGTTGAAGTTGATGTAGTGTACGACAGCGGTGAAGAAGAAGTCTCAGCTGGGGTGGTTGGCTCAACTGGATTGGAGGAGGCAGAAGAGGATGAATGAGTCTCAGCTGGGGTGGTTGGCCCAACTGGCGTGGAAGAGGAAGAAGACGAGGAAGTCTCAGCTGGGGTGGTTGGC